>NW_020872645.1:155507-163007 GCF_003789085.1 Penaeus vannamei
ATATACATTTATATTTGTTTATATATACATTTATATTTGTTTATATATATATTTAAAATTGTTTGTATATTTATTCATATTTGTTATATATATTTATATTTGTTAATATATATATATATATATATATTATATATATATATATATATATATATATATATATATATATATATGTATATAATATATGTGTGTGTGTGTGTGTGTGTGTGTGTGTGTGTGTGTGTGTGTGTGTGTACGTATATATATACATATACATGTGTGTGTGCATAGATATTTATACATGTGTGTACATAAATATACATATATCTCTGTATATATGTATATATACGTATATATATACATACACATGCGTGTGTGCATAGATATTTAAATATATGTGTACATAAATATACATATATGTATATGTACATACGTATATATATACATATACATGTGTGTGTGTGTGCATACATATATATACATATACATGTGTGTGCATACATACATATACATACATATATACATATATATGTATATATGCACATACGCGCGCGCACACACACACACACACCCACACACACACACATAGGTAGATATGTATTGATATAGACATATACAAACACATTGGAAATACATCCACGTTCTGTATAAAGAAAAAAAATGAATTTTTGCAAGAGTACCAGAATGGATCCTAAAAATGGTTATTAGGCAGAGTAAATATTTTTCATTCATGCCGTTGTTAAAGCTGTAATGGATAATTACCTTGAAAAAATACAGTCGATGATGGTATGCAGTATTTTGTGAAATACTGATTTACGAAAATTATCGATCAAAAATAAAGTGTAATAAAGGTAAAATAATATGTAATTTAATCGATGATGACTTCAGTTAATACGATTTTAGTTCATAATCCTAATGGACTGAGATACGCCCATCCTGAATTATCTAAAAACTCGTCTTCTGCCTCTCGAAATTCCAAAACAAAAGTGCAAACACGAACGTTTTAGATGAAAGCGAGTAGTGGGATGAAAAGCGGAATCGAGGCAAGTTATCAAACTTCATTCAAGTCAAAATGAAACTATGAAAGGAAACAAATGAAGACTGAGAAATGAGATATCAATGGTTTCCCCTGTGCAATGATGCAGAATTTTGCCAGTGATGTGAAGACTTTTGGGAATTTGTTGACTTTCATGGTCTTTAAGGGAAATTAGTTAAAATAATTTGCAAGTAGTATATAACATAAATTAATAAAAATGCACTCTGACATTAGGTCAATGTATGAACTCATTTTACCTGATTTCAAGGATATTATTTCGTGAGCTCGTCTCATGTGACCTCCGGTGACCCTGAAGGTCTTTCTCTCCCTAATCCTTGGATTGTTAAAACAAATAAAATAAAACATTTACTAAACATAGGCTTTTCTTTTCAAGGAATCCCACTTCAATTAATATTTTCCTTCTACTCTCAAGGTATCCTAATTCTGAACTTTCTCTTTTATTTTGATCGGCAAAAAAGAAAAGAAAGAAAGTTAAAAAGACAATTACAAGTTAATCAACCGAAGTATAATCAAACTCTAACTGGCTTTACGAATATGCATATTGAAAAGATTTTTTTTTTTTTTTTTTTTTGCTAAATTTTCAGACATTTCAAATGAACATTCGAATTCAGTGAACTAGAGCTAAATAGATTTAATAAACAGTAGAAGTATAAACTACTATGCCGCCTCTGAAGTGAAAGTGGCTCTTATAAAATGTAGACACGACTAAATATCTCTTGAGATATTGTTTTACGAAAAAATGCAGGAATATGCTGAAATTATGTGTATATATATATATATATATATATATATATATATATATATATATATATATATATATATATATATATGTATGTGTGTATGTAATGCAAGAACTTACTACAAATAAAAGTTTGCTGTTATATTTGGGACAACATAACTAATACTCAGTAGTAGTTATCAGGTACAGATGAGAAACAAAATGTCATTTGTCATCCTTAATTATATTTCTTTACCCAAAGGGTGGCTTTGAAATGCTTCATAAAACTTTTTTGCTGCTATTATACTCTGCGTGTTCTGAAATATTTACAGATGGAATCGAATAATAGAATTATCCGGGATAACAAGGCTGCTGGTTTGGGTTTCGGAGGTGTAACCATGTCTATCAGTGACCAAGAAGGCATAGTGAGAATGTGCATTTCTGAAGCTTTGTTTCAGATAAATTTAACCATTTTTTATTTGGAATGGATATATAATATAATCCGGATATAAACAATTATTTCTCTAGTTCTCTAGTAAGTCTTTGCAGCTCCGAATGGAGCCGAGGACATCGAAAGGGGCTTCCGAGGAAGGCCCCTACTTCTCTGCCTTCCAAAGGATTTGGAAATTATTACTTCCTATGTAAATATACATCACCATATATTATATACGATATATAACTAATTCAGTGAGGTTCTATGCATATCTAATGTAATTTCAAGGGAGGTCTACCCCATCTTGAATAATTTACATAAACAAAGTTTGTTGCTCTTGGCTGGAGTATTTCTATGCATAAGAGGATGGATGCTCGGCAATATTTTTTGGAAATAGGAAGTAAACAATATTTCTATTTACAACATATCTCAGTCATTTCAGTAACTACCAATAGGTTTTTTCATTGTCCTCGTACCCAAATGGGAATCTGTGTATTTGCTATATGTCTATAGTTTCAGCAGCTAATTTGTACTTCTATAGAAGTTTTTTTTTATTTGTTTCTTTAGTTTTAAGCCTTATAATTTGTTAAAAAAATGAAATTGGATGATTTCTCAAGGATTTAAGTGGTTCATGTGGTAATCTGAATTTACCAAGTATTCAACATTTTACTGCCTTTCAGCTGTTCTTATGTATACTTCTCTTATCAATAGGACTTGTGTCAGATTCTTAGACCCCATCTATCCAATAAGATCCTGTCTGAAGAGAAGATCCTGGTTACACTCTGGCTTTTGGGGAACCAAGAGTCATTCAGATGTGTTGGTGACAGATTCAACTTGAGCAAATCATCACTACACAAAGTATTTCTTGAAGTAGCATGTGCACTGAATTTAGTTATGGAAAATATCATTGTATGGCCTGCAAGAGATCAAATTAATGAATTTACAGAACAATGCTTTAGGAAAACTGGATTTCCTGGTGTTGTCGGTGCTATAGATGGAACTCATATACAGATTCCAGTCCCAAAGAGAATAGAGACTCATATGTAAACAGGAAAATGTTTACAAGTATTCAGCTGCAAGCAGTTTGTGATTGTAATCTAAGGTTTCTCGATATATATTCAGGATGGGCAGGGTAGGTACATGATGGAAGGGTGTATAGAAATTCTCCCATATATTCACTTTTGAAAAACAATTATTTGCCCAGAGATTTTCATTTGCTGGGTGATTCGGCTTATCCTCTCTCACCATTCATGATTGTCCCTTACAAGAATATTGGTCATCTCACACCTGAACAGAGATCTTTTAATAAAATTCATTCTTCTACTAGGGTTGTGATCGAGAGAGCATTTGGTTTACTTAATTGTAAATTTCGAAGGTTAAAATGCCTAGATATGACCAGAGTTGACAAAATGCCATTAATTATTACAGCTGCTTGTGTTTTACATAATTTTATTTTACTCAGGGAAAACCTGGATATTCAAACAGAGTTAAGACATTGTTTTTGAACCGAGCCAGAGGTTATATATGAAGGTGTTCCCGAAGTGGAAAGAGAGGAAGCTATTGCAAATGAAATAGCAAATCTGCTTGCATAATTTAACTTCTTTGTAAATTCTTTCCTGCATCAAGCTGTTGTTATCCTTGCAAGTAATGCTCCTCACATTTGTCTTTTATGTATATTGTATTAAGTTTTTCAAATATGTACATATTTTCGTTGCTCATAAAATATTTCAATGTACATGATGTAGCATTAAGTGATAGATCACATCTCTTATTCTTTTCTCTTAATTTTATATCTTTTTTGTTTTTGCACATAAATTTTCTTTCATAGTTTATTGCATTTTGACTGCAAATTTAAAAAGTTACGGTTCGACATTTTCTGGTTTTACCTACCATAAGCTATTGTAAACAAAAAATATGTTTTGTATCATTTGTATTTTTATTCACTCTGCTTTAGGGATTAAACTAAATAAACCTGTTAATCTGCTTGCATAATGTAACTTCTGTCTACATTGTTTCCTGCATCAAGCTGTTTGTATGCTTGCAAGTAATGCCTCCTCATATTTGTCTTTTTTGTGTATTGTATTAATTTCTTCAAAATATGTTGTATATATTTTCGTTGTTCATAAAATATTTCAATGTACATAAGGTAACATAATCACCTGTGATAGATCACATCTTTTTCTTTTCTCGTAATTTTATATCATTTTTCAGTTTTTGCACTTAAATCTTTCATAGTTCATTGTATTCATGTTCATATTTACAAGTATTTTGATTGCAAATTTAAAAAGTCAGTGTTTATTTTTTGGTTCTACTTACCATAAACTATGGCTAATAAAAAGATGTTTTGTGCCATTTTTATTATTTTATTCACTCCACAGTAGGGATTAAACTAAATTATACATATTGAAAATTATAATAAATATTTATACAAAATATTTGAAACTTCATGTTACACTATATAAAAATATAAATTTACAGCTACTTTTCCTGAGCTTTAAGCACCTGAGCAATGATTGTACTGGAATTTCCTATAGCTAAAGTAAACAATTTATAATTGGAACTTACCAATTACCAATATTACCAATAAAAAAATAAAATAAAATGCCATTACACTTAAACAATCTACAAAAGATTGCCTATTCAAGTTATGAAAGTGTAAGAAATTAAATAAAATCTTAAAGCATACGGTAAAATCATATATTTTTCAACTTGGAAAAATGTAGCATATAATACAACCTCAGTGATAACTATGAAACTAAAATGCTAATTGCTTTTTCCGGGGGGGGGGGTAATGAAGGGAAAGGAGGGATGGGGATGGAGTAAAAGTGAGATAGATAGATGGTCAAAGAGAAAGAGAGACAGCGGAGATGAGGGAGGGAGGAAGAGAGAGAGAAGCAGACAGACAGACCGGGAAGAGAAAAACATAGTAAAAACACAAATAGAAATAGAAAAATTGAGAGAGAGAGAGAGTAGGAAGAGAAAAACAAAAGTAGAAACATGAGGGAATCTAGGGAAACATATCTAAGATGTACAATCAAGAGTTTGCACGTAGAAAGTATGCATGACAACTGCACGAGAAAGGTATAAATGAGAATGAACCAAGAAATGTAAATTAGCCATATAAATTAACATTTCAGCTCTAAACAGCTTTACATAAACCTTTACAAAATTAAAGAAAATACAAAACATAAAACTATTTGAAAATAAAGCTTCTATATAAATTATGCACAATGTTATGTAACAAAAGAAATCGCTTCAATGTTAATGTAATACAATATTTGATTTGTAACACTGGTTATCTATAACTACTTTGAAGCAACCTTTTCAATGAGAGACATAAACTGTTGTAGTTCTATTATTTGTTGATGGTTGGTGGCATATAATTTATGTTGCACTATTTGATTCTGCAGCATTTGTTGCTGAATTGCCTGGGTTTCCTTGTGGTGTTCATGTAACATATGAGTTAACTGCTGCTGCGTCTGTTCATACTGTCTCCTCATTTTGGCCTGGTCTTCCTGTCGCTCTCGTCGATGGTCTTCTTGAAGCTGCACCAAGCGACTCTTCATTTGTTTCATTTCTTCGCCATGTTTTTCTTGTTTTCTGTCTGCTTGTAAATGATGCTCCAAGTATTGTCCATGCTGGTTAGTTAAAGATTGCATTTTTTTTTCTAAAACTGCATTCCTCTCAAATGTTGCGCCTGCTTATTTATCGAGTGCCGACAAGGCATGTTCTCTTTTATCAGGAAATTCTGTTCTCCTGAATGCCTCCGTTTGCCAGATCTTGGTGGTGGAAGGGATGATGCTGACGGAGCTGGAGAGATAGTTCTTGAACTGGTAGACAGTGATGGTGATGGCGATGGGAGTTCCACATTTTCAAATGGTCCTGCACTGGTCGAAGGTTGACCAAGTGATGACGGTTTCATTAATATATTGAATATATTTTTTATGCGTTAGACAAAAGCATTTCAATTTAGTTTTAGTATCTCTCAGCTAATATACACAAATAATCAGTTCATTACATCTCTTTCTGAAACATTTTGTAAAATGTCTTACTTATTCTCAAAGATGACTCTTGCAACTGGTTTGATACAAGGGTCACGTCCGAAAACCTCGTCCATTGCCTCATAGAATGGCCATTGTGTGTCACTGCTCGTCCACTTAATTCTGCATTATCTTTAATGATTATATATCTGAAAATAAGAAGATACTAGTTGTAAGTATATGTAATAATTTTTTTCATGGAAAATTTAATCAGCCATCAAACTTTTTTCAGGACAATAAAATTGGTTTTTGTGAGGCATGTATATTAACCTCAAAAGAAATAGCTATAATCTATATGACAAAGGAAGTAGGCTATGATTTATACATATATAAGGTAACCTTTAAATATCCTATAGAATCTAAACAATATATCCATTCAGTAGTGATACAAACCTTTTTTTCAGTCCTCGCATCTTCTTATCACACATTTCCCCGGTGACAGGATGTCCAGATTCTTGGAGCACTGACGCAATGCCTTCCCATATCTTGTATTTTCTTTTGGAACTGCTTGAAAAATCACGTTTGCTGTCATTGTATGCCTTGATCAACAACAGTGTTGCTGGTGTTGACCATAGAACAGCAGAACCTGCAATTACAAATATCATTTAACACAAATTTAGAGTAATGGGAAAACAAAAGTTCATGTATAATACTGCTAAATGGAGCTATGTATTACTAACTCGGTATTTTTTCACCAATAAATATTCGTAATTTCTGAATTAATTTGATAGAGTTACAAACCTTTTTCATGGATGGATGTGTCTTCAGATGGCTGCGAAGAAAATTCTTTGGGTAGCAGGTAGGATTCCTCCTGAGGGGGCTACATGTTTGCCGAAAATTCTGGTTCTGTTGAAGGTACAACTTAGTGTTAAAAGTATAAAGATCTGATTGATTATATAAAATAAACAATGTTAATTTTGGTATTTGGCCGTCTCCATGAACATAATTCATCAGATTCTTCAAATCTATTATTTCTAATACAAATTACATACTTCATTCTTTCTTTCAATTTTTGTGTAATAATACATAAAAGTGCAGGCTTGCTTATTTAGTTTTGAAGCACATCCACAATAGATTTTGTTAAATATATATATAAATTTGCTAGAACAACTGGAACAATTACTTATTAAATAAATTTGCATTTTTATTGAACTACAACCTATAATACTTCAACACAAAAGCCCAAGGTAATTTTTTACAATATGGACACACTCGCCAGAGACAAAGTCCCCAATTCAACGTAAAAAAATTCATACATCAATCAAGTATATATGTA
>NW_020872645.1:223172-225672 GCF_003789085.1 Penaeus vannamei
ATGTGTGTATATATATATAATATATATATATATATATATATTATATATATATATATAATATATATAATATATATATATATATATATACGTATATATATATCTATATATATATATATAATATATATATATATATATATATATATATATACGTATATATATATATACGTAATATATATATATATAATATATATATATATATATATTATATTACATATATATACATATATATACATATTATACATAAAACATACACAAATACACACACAACACGTACACATACACACATATGTGTGGTATATATATATATATATATATATATATATATATATATATATATATATATATATATATATACTATATATATATATATATAGAGAGAGAGAGAGAGAGAGAGAGAGAGAGAGAGAGAGAGAGAGAATAATACATATATATATATATATATAATATATTATATATATAATTATATATATATATATATTATATATATATATATATATATATATATATATATATATATATATGTATGTATACATATATATACATTTGTGTGTGTGTGCACTTATACACACACACAAACACACACCACACACACACACACACACACACACACACACACAACACACACCACACACACACACACACACACACACAACACACACAGATATATATATATATATATATATATATATATATATATATATATATATATATATATATATATATGTGTGTGTGTGTGTGTGTGTATGTATATAATACTTATACGTCGATATGTATGCTCATATATGTACATATAGACATAAACAAATACAATAATTTCAATTATATGAACTATTAATCTTCTTCTGTCATATTCCCTAGTTCCTCCAAGTGCTTGAGCTCACGTTTCCCAAGATCCATCTCGTGCACTCTCATGGATTTCTTATTTACATAAATAGCTGCCAATTGCGTCATTCGTTACTCGAACTTTCAACGATTCGCATCCGCCACAAGATGAAGCTTCTCGCAGTAACTCTGTGCTCGGTGCTGCTCCTGGCAGCCCGAGCGGAGGAGCAAGCAGACGACACGGCATCCACCTCGCAAGACCTTCGGGAGAGCGAGCCCCTCCACACCAAGAGAAACGAAGTGTGGCCAAACTTCTCCTTCTCAAGGCCTTGCCGCTGCTGAAGAAGTTGCCGCCGGTGCTGCCTCTGCCACTTCCACTTCCGCTGCCCTTGCCTGTTCCTGTGCCGCTTCCTGTCGGGGTGAACGTCACTCTTTCTTCGTCAGAGTATACGACTGCTCGGCCGTTTACACAGAATCACTACTAAGAACCATTCGGACCATTCTGCCGATTTTCTTTTTTCGCTGAAATGAATGCCATTAGCCAGTCTGTGGTATATCTTTCTGACAGGATTATAGCAGCGTTGAATGTAATTTTTTTGTATTTATGTGTTATGAATAATATTTTTCTAATAAAATATTGTGAAAGTGCTATTGTAATATCATTTCTTCATACATCTTTTTTCATTTAGCAGAGTATTCAGACGCACAAAAAGCATGACTCAATAGTAAAGTTTTCATACTGAAAATGCGAATAATTAAAGGTAAAACGTTCCGTTATGTTACAATACATAAATTTCGACACACTCAGTGTTTGTAAATGCACGGGAGGGAGGTAAGTAAGGAGAAAAAGAGAAAGGGAAGGTAGGAGAGTGCAGGGGTGGGGGAAGAAGGGCGAGAGAGAGAAATTAGAATAAAAGGAGTAACGCGCTCAAAGAAGAAGGGAGACGTGAAATAAGGATTGCTTCTGATTGCTGGGCGCGTGTTTGTCGTGATAAAGCGAGGTTTGATATATCATGAGTAATCAAGAACACTGAAAAACATAATTTTATAGTATTATGCATCGGTGCCAGTACAATAGAGCACATTCGCAAGAATTAAAACTGTCACGAACGTCATCTCAGCGTTTGGGAATAAAGTAAATAAAATTCCTTAAAAACAAAATAACATATAAAAATGGATTGGATATTTATATTAAAAGGCAACCTCGGGCATAAGGGAACAAAAGTAATACTGTTACTGATTCAGACAGGCAAATAACAGCCCACAGAGGGTACAGGGATGCGGGGATTAGCTCAGCTGGTTGTGATGAAAGGCAGGCTTGTAGATCAAACGGAATGTAAACAAAAGTGCATTGGGGGAAGCCTGGAAGCCCAAAGTCACCAGCATGGTCATGCTTCGCAGAAGTAGTCAAATGCCACTGGAACTTTGCTTGTTTGTTATTTCTGCAATCATTATTCATTATCATGTTATATTATAATCAGTTATTCCTATGATAATCATTTTTATAACCCACATATTTAATTATGCGTATTTTCCGTACACATCATATTGTGTACTAATGTTTCACAGACATGCGCACAAACACTGAATGAATGAGCGTCTGTATTGTTACACACGTCTAAATATACAATCATTGAGCCTTTATTTCAAAATCCTTTAGATATATTTAGCAGAAATC
>NW_020872645.1:255672-266093 GCF_003789085.1 Penaeus vannamei
TCAGCAGGAAAATTCCCCAGATGCCTCTATATAATAGGATGAATTTTGCTTAAAGCGCTCGCCCTGTGCAAGCGGGCAATGTTTTTGCTAACGGGAAATTATTAAGGCTAAAAAAAAAAAAAAAAAACACTTTCGCAATAAATAGCAAAAAAATAATAAATATATTTCTGTATGTACGTGTGTCTGTCTGCGATGTAATTGAAGTAAATCCTCACCTGATTCTAAGAGGTATCCGAATAGATAATTGCAATATGAAACGATCTCTAACAGAAGGCATAAAAGAACAAATAAAGACTATATTCTGATGAGACTAAATTTCATATGCAGTAAATTCCCTTCCTTCTTTATTGGTAAGAAACGGAAAACTGCAAAACGTTAACTTAGGAGAAAATATCTATCAGAACTAGGTTTCATCACTAACATTAAAATGGGCTTTTGGCGAACGAAGGGAGAGGAATAAAAAAAAAAAAAAAAAAGAGGAAAAATAGAAGGGCTGAACCTGCGGAGGGGAATGAAAGAACAAGACTTTTAGAATCGAAAAGAAGTAGCGGTTTACTAAAGTGAATAAGGAATAGATTTTTTTTTTTTTTTTTTTTTTTATAAAATGAATCCTGCGGAACCTAAAAACAATAACATGAAAAGGTATATCCACCTATCTACATCCTACATAAAAATGTAAAAAGAAAAAGAAGAAAAAGAAAAGAAAGAAAGAAAAATATATATATATATATATATATATATATATATATATATATTATATATATATATATATATATATATTATATATATATATATACACACTTTTTTTTATCTTCTTCTTCTTCTTTAACATTCAGATCTGTTTTTTTTCTCAATAGAATCCTGCATCCCCCGTTTAGGCAGGACGGAAACAAGCAAACACTCGATTATTTAGAAGACAAAGAATAAAAATCAGATGAAGGAAAGAAGCAAGGAAAGAAAATAATGAAATACGATAGAAACTTCTTACGGACATCTAGGCCATATACGAAGGAGCAAAATCATAACAAGAAATGCAATAGCCGAGAACATCAAAAGCCAACCCCCCCCCCCCCATCCCTCTCTTAGACCCCCTCTACCCCTACCCTTCTGTCCGCCTCTACCTTCCCCTACCCCTCTTTCCGTCCCCCTCCCTCTTCCTTTTTTCCGCCCCCCCTCTTCCCTCTTTGAGACCCCCCCTTCTACCCATCCCTCTGTCTGCATCTACCTTCCCCTACCCCTTTTTCCGCCCCCCCTACCCCCTCCTCGTCACCTACCTCTTTCCCCCACCCTCTACCCGAACCCCCTCCTTCCCCCACCCCTTTCCGAACCTCCTCCATTCCCCACCCCCCAAACCCCCTTCTTCCCCCACCCCCTTTCCGACCACATACCCTCCCCCTTCCTTCCCACCCCCTTCCGAACCCCCTCTTCCCCCACGCCCTCCTTCCCCCACCCCCTTTCCGACCCCATACCCTCCCCCCTACCCGAAAAAAGAGCGTCGGACCGGCCCGGAGTCCAATAAAGAACACACGTTGAGAAACACATTTTCGCACCCTTAGACACAGCCTTCGTCCGCGCTATCACTCTCGTCCACTTTCCTCGTCTCTCTCTCTCTCTTCTTCTTCTTCTTATCACCTCATGGTCTATTGGTATCGAGCATCTCTCTCTCTCTCTCTCTCTCTCTCTCTCTCCTCTCTCTCTCTCTCTCTCTCTCTCTCTCTCCACTCTCTCTACTAACTTCTCTCTACATCTCTTCTTTCTCTTCTATTTCTTCTTATCTATATCTATGTTATATATCGAGAATCTCTCTCTCCTTTTCTACTTCTTCTTCTTTTTCTTTATATCTTCCATGTCTCTTCGGGTCTCTCTTCCTTCCCTCTGCCTCTCTCTCTCTACTCTCTCTCTCTCTCTCTCTTCTTGGCTGCACCTCTTCTCTCTCGGTCTCGATCTCGGGTCTCTCATCTCACTAGTTCCTTTTATCGGCCTGTTATTGTCCATACGGGTTTCTCGGACTGGGATGTAGTGTTCTGTTTTACTTATTTTTCTTATTTCTGTATGTTTTATCTTATACTTTCTGCTTATCTTCTCTTTCACTTTTCCATCTTCACTTCCTCCCATCTCCTTTTCCCACCCTCTCCTATACTTCTTATTTTTTGCTACTCTCTTTTTTCGTCCAATGTGTGTGTGGTGTTTTGTGTTGTATGTTTTTTGGATATTTGTGTTGCGTTTGCGTGCTGTGGGCGGCCGTGTTGCAGGGGCAAATATCAACACGTATTTTCAAAGAGAAGGTTAGTATAAAAATGTAACTTGCAGTTAGGAAAGTAAACACTAAAGACACTTAAATAATATGTCTTTCAGAATATTTCTTTTCATTGCCAGAAGTTTGTCTTGAAATCAAGTTCAAGAATCCGCAGCGATGTGCTAATTTCAGCTTATATAATATGTATGTAATATTATATATAGTATATATATATTATATATATATATTAATATATATATATTAATATATATATATATTATATATATATATACTATATATATATATATATATATATATATAGTATATTTAATATTATATATTATATAATATATATATATTATATATATAATATATATATATATATATATATATATATAATATATATATATATATATATATATATATAATACCTTTTTACTTATATATTATAGTTAGCAGAATCATATTTATACACACACACACACACAAACACTACACACACACACACAACACACGCACACACACACACACACACACACACCACACACACACACACACACACACACACACACACAACACACACACACACGACTATATATATAATATAGTTATATATATTATATAATAATATGTGTGTGTGTGTGTGTGTGTTGTGTTTTGTGTGTTGTGTGGTGGTGTTGTGGTGTGTGTGCGTGGTGTGGTGGGTGTGTGCTTGTGTGTGTTTGTTGTGTGTGTGTGTGTGTGTGTGTGTGTGGTGTGGGTGAGTGTTGTGTATGTGTGTAATATATATATATTTTTTTACTTAATATATATAAGCAAGAATCATATTTATACACACACACACACACACACACACACACACACACACACACACACACACACACACACACACACACACACACACACACACACACACGTATATATATATGTGTGTGTGGTGTGTGTGTGTGTGTGTGTGCGTGTGTGTGTGTGTGTGTGTGTGTTGTGTGTGTGTATATTATATATATATATATATATATATATATATATATATATATATATATATATATATATATATATATATATATATATATATATCGAAAATAATGGCATCGAGAAGGTAAGGCTTGATAAGAAACCCGACCTCAATATAAATGAATTCGTTAAAAAGGGGAAAAGAAACAGGTCAAATTCTTGTTTTTTTGTGTTTTTTTTTTGCGTAAAAAGGAGAGTCTTCTTGGCTCTACATATTCCGTATTTTCCCTTTTTAAATATTTAAAGACTATCCCCTTTTAAAGTTAACATGTAACCGAACAGAGATGGGTGTTGAGCCTTTTCTGTGTGCATGTTGGCATTGAAGAAGATTAGAATGAGAAGAAAGAAATGGAAAAGGTAAAAAGAAAAAAAATCTCTCTCTCAATTTACCTGAACAGAGTTTGAAAAATGCATGGAACAGTAATAAATTCTGGTCATATATTTCAACCTCGATACTTTGCAAATAAGAAAAATATCATTCCTAGAACATGAACTAATAAACAACGAGTTCCTTGGACAACATAATATTCGAAGAGACAGATTTTTTCCGGAATTGGAGAATTTATGATCAGCCGCTGAGGAATTTCTGATTAACCGCATTCTCTATTATCTTTTATTACGTGACCTAATTCCTTAGACCACAATGAAGCAAGATACTGAAATTACAAACCTACTGATAATAAACCATAAACAGAAGAAACATAAGAAACCACGCTGCAAAATTACGCGATACTGAAATTCTATAACAAAAGAATGTATTACAATGCACGGAGGGAATTAAACCCAAGATTTGATGACATATCGTCGCAGAATTTCATGGCGTGTCATTTTCTCTTCGTGAAAAGGGAATAATAAATCGCTTTCACCTCCAGAGTATAGTGTCAAAGGGTTAATGACTGCAGCAGCTGTTTTGTTTACCGGCTGCACAAAGTTTCGCAGAATATTGTTATAATACTTACATACTCGTATCTTATTTCTGCACGTTAAAGCAACCTTGTAATCAAGCACATGTACTTTGAAATTCAATATCGTGTCTTAGCGAAACGGCTCAAATAAGAACAGTGTCAAAAAAATCGGAATAAAGAAATTACACTGAATGAGCGAGACAAAAACATATTCGTATATGTGTTTACATATGTATTTATACACACAAACACACACATACACACACACACACACACACACACACACACACACACACACACACACACACACACACACACACACACATACTCACACACTCGCACACACATACATAAATAGCTAGATATATATACTATACATATGACAGTTTATATACGACAGTTCTCCTTTCACATGATGATGAACCCACCTGTCTGTCGACGTTCCCAAGACACCATTAAAGACAACTTTCTCCCTTAATGGACAATCTAAACGAGATGCACAAGTGTGTATCCAGGGATCCATTGTCTTCCATTTAGGGATTTCAAGTGCCCATTTGCGCCCATTAAGAGCTTACAGGTAGATTTTTCCCTCTTTTTTCCGCGAGCCGAGGAAGAGGAGAAGGAGAAGGAGGAGGAGGAGAAGGGCCAGTTACTTTTATTCCTTCTCTTTTCCTCTATTTATCTATTTATTATTATCATTTATTGTTATTTTTAGTAAGTCATTAGAAAATGTGAAACAGTAAGTACTGAAAAGGGAGAGAACGAAGCTGAATAACTGTGGGAGATGCTTGGAAAATAAAGAACATAGGTGTTTATAAGTTTATAAATAAAAAAGAGAGTCCAGGGTTTGACTAGGCAATGGAAGACATCAAAGCATATCCCATTGTACAAATAAAAAATAAGTATTGGTAAGTATAGAAAATATGTATAGATAAGATAAATACCTACCGAACATATTAATTAACATTTTCAACTATTTCTAAGTAGCAGTTTTCTTTTTCCTCCTTTCCCCCCCCAAGAACTAGACCGCTTATCTATGCGTTTCTAGAAAAAAAAAAAAAAAAAAATCACACGTCACCCAAGATAAATATTAGCAGAAAGTCTATCGCCACTTGATCTATCTTTCACAAGCCTCGGTAATATAGCCATCAATATTATCATCCCAGCTAAAGATATTCTCATAGACTATATGTTTGTTTACTTTAAAATTCGTATGGAGCGGGAAATATTCCCATATTCCGTTTGTTTTATAGATTTATAGATTTTATAGTTGTAATACCCACACCTTTATGTATACAGTAATTCATCCTTGGATATATATAGGTTGTAGATATTCACGTAATATAATTTACCGATGTATATCCACATATATCTATGTATTTGTACAGTACCCTACGAATATCCACACTAATCTGACTATGAAATACCCTGAAGTATAGATATCCACACTAACCTATGCATAATTACCCAAAATATCCTCACTTGTGTATCCAGCTATATAATCCTTTAGGCTGAACACATCCACATCCTTAAATCTATTATTATATACCACCGTGGTACAATTATCGGTTCCTATCCATCTATACAAACCCCTACTATCAAATATCCGCCTATATATCTCCCTAGGTAGACCTATCTGCATCTATCCATCTACATAATCCCTATGAATAGAGTATCCACACATCCATTCACATAGGTTTCCTAAGTAGACCTATCCATCGATATAATACCCCTAAGAATAATCATCCACACGTATCCATCTAATTTCTATTCATCTAACTCCCCCAGGTAAACCTATCGACACCCATCCATCTAAAAATGCCCCTAGGTGTAAATATCCATGCATATAGCGCACCCTGATAGAATTATCCAAACCTATTCACCTGTATAATATCCTTAGCTAAACCTACCCGCATCTATGTAGTTCCCCCAGTTGTAGATATTCATGTAAATAATCCCCCGGGTGGTAGATATCCATCTAAGTATTCCCCAAGGTGTAGCTATCCCTCTAAATAATCCCTCGAGGTGTAAATATCCATCTAAATATTTCCTCAAGGTGTAAATATCCATCTAAGTATTCCCCAAGGTGTAACCATCCCTCTAAATAATCCCCCGAGGTGTAAATATCCATCTAAATATTTCCTCTAGGTGTAAATATCCACCTGAGACATCCACTGAGGTGTAAATATCCATAAAAAAAACAATCATCCCAGAGGTGTAGATATCCACTCCAATCATCCCCGAGGTGTAGATATCCACTCCAATCATCCCCGAGGTGTAATATCCACTCCTAATCATCCCCCGGGGTGAAAATATCCAGCCCACTCCTCCCCGTAGGTAAACGCATCCACGCGGTCCATCTTGAGTCCCTGGCCACCTCGGACGACAATATCCTCTCGCAGTAAATTCAGTCGAATCGATAAAACGACCTCCAGTTTGTCCAGATATATTTCCTCTCGACATTTATTGATCTCGATTCCAGCGATTGCCGTTTCGTTTTTTTTTCCGAGTAATTTTTTTCGCGTCTTCTTTTTTTTTTTTTTTCAATTCATTTATTTATTTATTTAGTCTGTTTTCGCCAATGTTGGCTCGTAGAAGGGAGTTGGTTCTCTATTTCTCTTTTTCTCGCTCTCTCTCTTTTTAATTTAATTCATTGTCTCTCTTTTGGTTGTTTATATATTACTTTGTAAGTATGAAATTTTAATTTGTGAAGGAGGGGGAGGGGCAGATTTTTATTTTTTATTTTTTAATGATTACGATTATTATGAAATCGGAAGATGGATTTAGTTTAGAGTGATAGGAGAGGTTCCATTGCTTATCTTTCCACACTGAAAATAACATGAATTTCCAAGTCCCATACGATAGCCTTGAAATCGGCGCTGATTTGTCGGCAATCAGATAAAAAGCTTACAAAAATAATGATAATAATCAATCAAGGAATAAATAAATAAGATAAAATGTAATGTTATGGTAGCAACTGATTAGCCTCTGGGCAGGTAGAGTAGTAATGTGTTGGCTTCTCGTTAGACAAGTCGACAGCTGTATATATATATATATTATATATATACTATATATATATATATATATATATATATATATATATATATATATACTGTGTGTGTGTGTGTGTGTGTGTGTGTGTGTGTGTGTGTATGTATACATATATACATACACACACACATATATATGTGTGTGTGTGTGTGTTTTACTTTGTAAGGGATAATATATGAACAGCAAAAATGTATACCTATATTTAGGCTTTAAAATCATTTCCAGAACCCCTGCAACAAATATACAGAAAAAGCCCGCCTGTGCCTTAAAAAAAGAAATGTCGATCTAATCCCAATCTCTTTGTCCAGTCATGAAGTAATGCACAACAGGTACTATGCCGCACTCATAGTAGCAACACCCCTGTTTCCTGTTAGCGACCGACACCTCTTCAAAGAGCCGGACACCTGATAGAATATCCGGTAAATCTATTTGTTGAAAGGGAAGTCTCCGGATACGAGTCATTCTGCCGGTTTAGAATTGTGCGAGGCCCGACCCAAAGAATATTCGTATATTTGGCATACATAAATAAAGAAATACGTGCATATTTATCAGGCTAGACATGCATATCAACCGGGCAAATAGATAGTTAAAAATATAGATATATAGACAGATATGCCTTTATTTCTGCATCTGTATTTATATATAAATTCATTGGGTCTGGCCTGGCACAATTTTAACAAACGTTTGTCATTAGAAATCTATCGTTACAAGTTTCACCTTACTTCTCGATCCACTCTGGCGTTAGTGTCAGTATATATATATATATATATATATATATATATATATATATATATATATATATATATATATATATATATATATATATATATATATATAGTATATATATATATAATATATATATATTATATATATATATATATATATATATATTATATATATATATATATATATATATATATATTAAAAACTACTACTTTGATGAGCTTTTAAAGGCTAACGGACAGAAGGGTCAATAAAAGGTCAGGGATATGACTGGTCAATGCTGTACATGGCAGTACGGGAATACGATTGGATTAGTTCACAAGTAGATTTGGATTTTTTGTTAAATATATCTAAAGGATTTTGAAATAAAAAGCTCAATCATTGTATATTTAGAGCAGACCCTCATTCGCAAATATGGCATTTGCATGTGTTTGTGCGCATGTCTGTGAAACATTAGTACACAATATGATGTGTACGGAAAATACGCATAATTACATGTGTGGGTTATAAAAAGGATTATCATAGGAATAACTGATTATAATATAACATGATAATGAATAATGATTGCAGAAATAACAAACAAGCAAAGTTCCAGTGGCATTTGACTACTTCTGCGAAGCATGACCATGCTGGTGACTTTGGGCTTCCAGGCTTCCCCCAATGCACTTTTGTTTACATTCCGTTTGATCTACAAGCCTGCCTTTCATCACAACCAGCTGAGCTAATCCCCGCATCCCTGTACCCTCTGTGGGCTGTTATTTGCCTGTCTGAATCAGTGACAGTATTACTTTTGTTCCCTTATGCCCGAGGTTGCCTTTTAACATAAATATCCAATCCATTTTTATATGTTATTTTGTTTTTAAGGAGTCATTTTATTTACTTTATTACCAGACCAGAGATGACTTTAATATTCGTGAATGTTTAATAGTAATGTCGCAAGAATGTCCAGCATTACTTGCGTATGTTATTGTACTGGCACCGGAGCACAATACTCAATGTGTTCTTGATTACTATGATATATTAGAACTCGCTTATCACCGATAAACACACGCCCAGCAATCAGAAGCAATCCTTATTTCATCTCCCTTCTTCTTTGAGCGCGTTACTCCTTTTATTCTAACTCCTCTCTCTCTCTCCCTTCTTCCCCCACCCCTGCACTCTCCTACCTTCCCTTTCTCTTTTTCTCCTTACTTACCTCCCTCCCGTGCATTTACAAACACTGGGTGTGTCGAAATTTATGTATTGTAACATAACGGAACGTTTTACCTTTAATTATTCGCATTTTCAGTATGAAAACTTGTATTTCACCATTGATTCATGGTTTCATGCGTCTGAATTTTCTGCTTGATGAAAAAAAGACGTATGGAGAAATGATATTACTATAGAACTTTCACAATATTTTATTAGAAAATATTATTCATAACACAAAAATACAAGGAATTACATTCAACGCTGCTGTAATCCTGTCAGAAAGATATACCACAGACTGGCTAATGGCATTCATTTCAGCGAAAAAAGAAAATCGGCAGAATGGTCCGAATGGTTCTTAGTAGTGATTCTGTGTAAACGACCGAGCAGTCGTATACTCTGACGAAGAAAGAGTGACGTTCACCCCGACAGGAAGCGGCACAGGAACAGGTAAGGGCAGCGGAAGCGGCAGAGGGAGAGGCAGCACCGGCGGCAACTTCTTCAGCAGCGGCAAGGCCTTGAGAAGGAGAAGTTTGGCCACACTTCGTTTCTCTTGGGTGTGGAGGGGCTCGCTCTCCCGAAGGTCTTGCGAGGTGGATGCCGCGTCGTCTGCTTGCTCCTCCGCTCGGGCTGCCAGGAGCACACCGAGCAGTTACTACGAGAAGCTTCATCTTGTGGCGGATGCGAATCGTTGAAAGTTCGAGTAACGAATGACGCAATTTGCAGCTATTTATGTAAATAAGAAATCCATGAGAGTGCACGAGATGGATATTGGGAAACGTGAGCTCAAGCACTTGAAGAAGGGAAGATGGTAAAGAAAGGGTAATGCTTAAAAATGGATATATAATATATATATATATATATATATATATATTATATTATATATTATATATATATATATATATATATATATATATATATATATATATATATATAATATATATATATTATATATATATATATATATATATATATATATATATATATATATATATATAATATATATATATATATATAATATATATATATATATGTATATACATATAATATATATATATATATATATATATATATATATGTATATACATGTATATATATACATATATATACATATATAACATATATATATATATTATTTACATACAAACATAAATACCACACGCAACGCGCGCGCGCACACACACACACACCACATATATACTGTGTGTGTATGGTATATATAATTATATATATATATATATATATAATTATAATAATTATATATATGGATACACACACACATATATTTACTGTGTGTGTGTGTC
>NW_020872645.1:284872-287372 GCF_003789085.1 Penaeus vannamei
TATATATATATATTATATATATAAACAGCGAGCACCTTGCAATTTGAGAATAGAGCAAAGAATGAAAAAGGATTTAAAGCGAAATAAAAGAATACAAAAGAACAAATGGATGATAACGTAAGAGTTCAGGGGAGAAATTCGAGAGCAAATTGTTCGAGAACAAAGGACAAAGAGAGAGAGAGAGAGAGAGAGAGAGAGAGAGAGAGAGAGAGAGAGAGAGAGAGAGAGAGAGAGAGAGAGAGAGAGAGAGAGAGAGAGAGAGAGAGAGAGAGAGAGAGAGAGAGAGAGAGAGAGAGAGAGAGAGAGAGAGAGAGAGAGAGAGAGAGAGAGAGAGAGAGAAGGAGAGAGAGAGAGAGAGAGAGAGAGGAGAGAGAGAGAGAGAGAGAGAGAGAGAGAGAGAGAGAGAGAGAGAGAGAAGAGAGAGAGGAGAGAGAGAGAGAGAGATTAGAAGGGCATAGCATTTAGATAGAAAGCGAGACAGAGACAGACATAACCGAGTGATTAAAAAAGTACAAGGATTATTACAATATTGATAGCATTGATCTGTTATCAATACAATAGTAATAATGATGATGATAATGATAATAAAGATGATGATAATGATAATAAAGATGATGATAATGATGATTTAAAATGATTAGAATTGTAAGAATGAAAAATAATACTGATAATGTTGATGATAATTGAGATAATGATAAAAATATTGCCCTTAACATTGATTTTGATAATAATGATGGTGATAGTATTAATAGTTAAGATGATAATAACAATAATCATAATCATTATGATAGGAATAATGACAAATATCATAGTAATAACAAGACAAAACGAGAATGAAATAATGATAATGATAATATAATAATAGTAAATATAATAATAATAATAATAATAATTACAGCAATAATAATAATAATTACAATAATAATAATAGTTACAATAATGATAATAATAATGATGATAATGATAATAATAACAAAAATGATGATAATCATTATAATGATAATGATAACAATGATGATGATGATAATGGCAACAACAATAACAACAGCAACAACAGAAATGATAATGATAATAATGATAATAATAATAATAATAATAATAATAATAATAATAATAATAATAATAATAATAATAATAATGATGATAATGATAATAATAATGAATATGATAATATTAATGATAATGATGATAAGAAAATAATAATAATAATAACAGCAAAATAATAATATATAATAATAATAATAATAATAATAATAATAATAATAAAATAATAATAATAATGAATAATATGATGATATAATAATAGCAATGATAAAGATAATGATAACGATGATAACGATAATGATACTACTACTAATAATGATAACAATGATAACAATAGAAATAATATGATAACAGTAATGACAATAATAATAAAACAGAAGAAAAGAAGAGGCTAAACACTTTAATAAACCAAAACACTTGCACCTAAATGCAAATCGACCCACCCACTTACAAAAAAAAAAATAATTAATAAAATAAAATAAATAATGATAAAAAAAAAATAATAAATAAACACATCGTCACGAACCGCAACCCATGCCAGTGCGTCTCAAGATTCCCAGCTGGCAAGAGCCCTGTCAACACGACCTTTTACCATCTGACATTCGACCCAACGTGGACACAGGATTTGACGGAGATAAGCTATGACCTTTGACCGTGACTTTGTAATATGTGGGTAAGGGTTACAGATGGGAAAGTATGACTGTTTTTATTATTATTATTATCATTATCATTATCATTATTATTATCATTATTATTACTACTACTGCTACTATTGTTGCTGCTGTTGTTATTGCTGTTACTGTTATTGTTGCTGTTATTATTTCTTATTTTTCTTTTTATTCTATTTTACTATCTTTGTGTGTGACTGATTGCGAATATAAATGACAGCGTTTTAATTAGCTTTATGTATTTTGGCTATAAAAAAGTAAAAGAAAAAAAATACATACATAAATGTTGAATAATTCTTCAGAATAAAAAAGGTGTGTAGCTGATCACGTATACAGGTAATAAAGAATTGTGAGAATCTTAAGCCGAGTTGTGTATTGTGGTTTAATTAGAGAGAGAGAGAGAGAGAGAGAGAGAGAGAGAGAGAGAGGGGGGGGGGCGAAGAAGAAGAGACGAAGATAAAATACGAAAAGTGAAGAGGATAAATAGCAAAAACTAAGAACAGAATAGCAAAGCACACACACACACCACACCACACACACACACCAACACACCACAACCACCACACACCCACACACAAAACACACACAAACACACACAACCCCCCCACCCACACACACAACAACACCCATCCCCACACACAAACACACACACGCACACACATACTCTCCCTCCTCCCCCCCCCCCACAAAAAAGGAATAAGTACCTTCATCGAGTTATCCGAAACACCGTAATTGGGACAAATGGTCGTTAAGGCGTCGGAGCGGAAAAGGCGCTGAGAAAATACGAA
>NW_020872645.1:317926-320426 GCF_003789085.1 Penaeus vannamei
GATTAACGGCGAATCTGCATTTTTATGAGAGTGTCTCTTGTAATGGCACTGCAAAATGGGAGATAAAAAAACATAATAGGATACGGTACCTTATAGTTCATTATCAGGATACAAACAGTAATAGTTTTCCTTCCTTCCTTTCCTCTTCCCATCTCTCTCTTTCTCCCTCCCTCCCCCACTTTTTACATGCCTCACCCTCTCTCCCTTTCCACTTTCTACTCCTCTCTTTCTCCCTCCTCTCTCTTTCCTATATTTCTCCCTTTCCACTTTCTGCCCTCTCCTCCCTCTCCTCTTCCTATATCTCTACCATTCCACTTCCTATCCCTCTCTTTCTCCCTCTCTCCCTTCCCCTCTTCTTACATCTCTCCCATTCCACTTCCTATCCCCCTCTTTCTCCCTCCCTCTGTCACTCCCCTCTTCCTATATCTCTCCCATTCCACTTCCTTCCTTTCCTCCTACCTCTCTCCCTTTCCACTTTCTATCCCTCTCTCCCTTCCCTCTTCCTATCACTCTCCCATTCCACTTCCTATCCCTCTCTTTCTCCCTCCCTCCCTTCCCTTCTTCTTATCTCTCTCCTAATTCACCTCCTATCCCTCTCTTTCTCCCTCCCTCCCTTCCCTTCTTCTTATCTCTCTCCCAATTCACATCCTATCCCTCTCTTTCTCCCTCCCTCCTTCCCCTCTTCCTATATCTCTCCCATTTCACTTCCTACCCTTCCTCCTATCTCTCTCCCATTCCACTTCCTATCCATCTTTTTCTCCCTCTCTCCCTTCCTTCTTCCTATCACTCTCCCATTCCACTACCTATCCCTCTCTTTCTCCCTCTCTCCCTTCCCCTCTTCCTACATCTCTCCCATTCCACTTACTATCCCTCTCTTTCTCCTTCTCTCCCTTCCCCTCTTTATACATCTTTCCCATTCCACTTCCTATCCCTCTCTTTCTCCCTCTCTCCCTTCCCTCTTCCTATCTCTCTCCCTCGCCCAACACCCTAATGCGCCCAGTACCGTCCACACACGAGTGAGAGCTAATGCAAACGTACATAACACTACTAATGAAAGAGCATGTTATATAAGCTTCAATATACCATAGTACTTCGGGTCTAATCCACTCCGCCCTTGGTCGTCGTCCCAGCCTCGCCAACGACCTCGATCCACGGAGGTCTCGGCAGATTCAGCTGGCCATAGAAACGCGGTGGATGAAGGGTTTATATGGGGGAGCCTGTCCTTCTCCGTCAGGAAAAACTTGGTGTGATAAAGAATTCGCTTCTCGTGTAACGGTTATACTGAAAGAGAACGGAAGAAAACGAAAGAAGTCTAAGAAGAAAAAAAAAGTTTTATTTATAAAATTCTCAGTTTATTCAGTAGAGAATAAGGATTTTTTCATTGGTAACCATAGCATAGTAATCAGATGATAACTAATGAAAGGGATCTTTTTATTAGAAAAAGAAAGAAAAGGGCATATATTACTATACGTTTCCAAAGACTATTTAGGCAAAAAAAGGTGTAAATTAAATAATTTCTTCTTTGAGCGTATTCTACATTGAAAAATAAAACACTTGCATACATACAAGCGCATTCCCACTCACTCATACACACACACACACACAAAGGTATATGTGTGTATATGCGTGTGTGTTTGTGTGTGTGTGTGTGTGTATGTCTGTCTGTATATATATATATATATATATATATATATATATATATATATATATATATATATATATATATATATATATATATATATACATATATAGTAAAGAGAAAGAGAGATAAAAAGTATGTGTGTGTAGTATATGTCTGTGTATTTACACATAACTCTACCATCAGACTATTTGTTGGCGCAACCGAAGCCCGAAGACACGAGACCTATGAATGGAGTCCTATCTACAGTGATTCAGCCGAGGAAGATGGGACAGGAAATAGGACATTCACGAAGGAAATGAAGGAAGTTTGTGTGTCATATTGGTGAATGTGACTTCATGTAAATCCCGAAGCCCCGTTCCAAGAAAACCAAAAAGACCACAGTGGGTTTTGGAATCGTTTGGAAGAAAGAGCTGCGCTGGCTGAACTTGGTAATATTAGTTATTTCAAAATCATTGCTAACGAGAATAACAAAAAAGAAAAGAAAAAAAGTCATAGGTACAGTACGAGTTTAGACTAGAAAGAAAGATAACGTAATGCTCGTATATTCATTAGTCTTACTGATTGTTTTTGTGTATTTACATATATCGATACACACACACACACACACACACACACACACACACATATATATATATATATGTGTGTGTGTGTGTGTGTGTGTGTGTGTGTGTGTGTGTGTGTGTGTGTGTGTGTGTGTAGGTAGATAGGTAGGTAGATGGTTAGATGGATGGTTCATAAGTACAGAACCGAATATAAAAATAGAAACAAAAAGAAACGCACACACATTCATATATATATATATATATATATATATATATATTTATATATATATATATATATATATATTATTATATATAT
>NW_020872645.1:340584-343084 GCF_003789085.1 Penaeus vannamei
TCTCTTCTCTCTCTCTCTCTCTTCTCTCCTCTCTTCTTCTTCTCTCTCTCTCTTCTTCTCTCTCTCTTCTCTCTTCTGTTGTGTGTTTGTTCGTGTCCTTGTCTCTCATCTCTCTGTCTCTCTCTCTCTGTTTTTCTCTCTTTCTCTCTCTCTCTCTCTCTCTCTCTCTGCTCTCCTTCTCTCTCTCCTCTCTCTCTGCTTCTCTCTCTCTCTCTTTCTCTCTCTCTCTTCTCACTCATTCTTCTCTCATCTCTCTCTCTCTCTCTCCTTCTTGCTCTCTCTCTCTCTCTCTTCTCTCTTCATCTCTCCTTTCCTCTTCTCTCTCTCTCCTCTCTCTCTCTCTCTCTCTCTCTCTCTCTCTCTCCTTGCTCTCTCTCTCTCTCCTCTCATCCTCTCTCTCTCCTCTCTTTCTCTCTCACTTCACCCCACTCACCATCATCCCATATATGATCCAATGACACAGTAAGTAATAATGATCAAACCTAAAGAAACAAAAAAACCGACAAAAAAAAGTAAAATAATATAACAAATAAAGAAATAATAATGTATCCGTATAATCTAATAATTGACCCCCATTACCTACCAGTTTACTGAGTCACCAATATATCGACGGGTAATATAAATGGTAACATCATGATAATCATAATAAAGATGATAATGATCAAGTAACAAAGAGCAATAAGAATGGATAATAACAATGATGATTATGATGATAAAAGATGACTAATGATGTACATGGGAAAAAAAAATGAAGAAGTAAAATAACGATGACTAGTTGACTCAATTGATATAGGACCAATATTAACCACAACAACAATAACCACGTTACGATAAAAATGATAGGATGATCTGCAATGATAATCAATAATAACAATCTGTAATGATAATAACATCAATAATAATGTAATAAAGACTAGTAATGATTATAATGATAATAACCAGTAATAGTATATATAACAATTATAACACAATTAATGAATAACAATTGTAAAACTGGTGATAAAAATGGTGAAAATGATAATTATGATAATAACAGATTATAATAATAAAGAATAACAAAAATGATAATAACAATAATGAGGATAATAATCCTAAGGGTAATACTAATAATGAATATGATAAATAACAGCAATTAACATACCAGTAACAAAACTAAATATGATGATAATACTGATAATGATTAATAAGAAGAATAGAAAAAAAATCATAATCTTAATCAGAGCAATTTTAAAATTCAACGAAAGTAACAAAATTATTATATTAAATTAACACTTTGCAGCGAGTCTTCAGTCGAGGCACAACACTTTTCCCTGCCGGTCTCTCCTCTGGCGAAGATGCAAAGAGAACAACAGGAGTTTAGGAATGTTGCTCTGAGAAGAAAAGAGGGTGAGGTGACGGAGGAGGTGGACGGCTGGACGGGTGGAGGAGGAGGAGGAGGTGGAAGGAGGTGAAGGTCTGGAGGAGGTAGAGGTGGAGGTGGAGGGTGGAGGGTGAGGTGGAGGTGGAGGTCGGGAGGTGGCAGGGGAGGTGGAGGTGGAGGTAGGTGGAGGGGAGGTGGAGGTTGGAGTGGACGGCTGGGTGGAAGGTGGAGGTGGAGGTGGAGGTGGAGGCGGAGGTGGAGGTGGAGGAGGAGGTGGAGTGGAGGAGGAGGTAGAGGTGGAGGTAGATGAGGGTGGACGGGCTGGAGAAGAGGAGGAGGAGGTTGAGGCGGAGGAGAGTGTGAAGGTGGCGAAGGACGTAGCAGCGAGAGGTAGAGGTAAGGACACGGTAGAGGTGGAGGAGGAGTAGAAGTGGAGGAGGAGGTAAGAATGAGGAGGTAGAAGTGGAGGTTAGAGGCAGAAGTGGAGCGGAGGTGGAGGAATGAAAAAATAATAAGAGGAGGAAGAAAAGAAGGAGGAGGACTTGGAAGGGGCGAAGGGAAAGGAAGAAGGAGGAAGAGACAGAAGAGGAGTGAAGGAGAAAAGGAGAGAATGGAGTAAGGTAGGTAAGGAGAGGAAGAGGAGGAAAAAGAGGAGTAAGTGAGTGGAATGTGTTAGTGGTATTGTTAAAAGATGTAAGCTTTGTTAAACACAAGCACAGCACAACACACAGCACACATCAGAGTGAAGAGAAAAGAAAAACGAAGTGAAGAGGGACAGACGAGAGGGTCATACAGCAGACACAAGTTAGACAGAGAAAACTTAAATACAAACACAAAACAGACGGCACTAATATACAAACATGAGAAAGAAAGACAACAGATTATCAAAAAAAATGGCCATATTCCAGGAGATTTTCATATTCCCATTTAAAAAAAGTTAAATGTTATAAAATATAAAACTCGATGTGGATTCAAAAGGTAATTTAGATACATAAACTATTTTTATAAAACCACATTTTATCCATACTCCTGATATGCTTAAAAAAATATCCATTTTCACTGGTTTTCTTGTGTGTTGTTGTTTGAGAGAAGAGAGAGCGTTTGTTGTGAGATGTGTGTGTGTTTGAGAGAGAGAGAGAG
>NW_020872645.1:345584-355584 GCF_003789085.1 Penaeus vannamei
AGAGAATAGAAAGCACACAATTATTCTATCAACAGTTTTTTTCTTCTCATTTCATCGTTTTCTCTATAACTTGGTATCTGGAATCATAAACGTTTGAAATGTGGATCTGATATACTGACATCTCCAACACGACTTCTCCAATAGTGCCACCCAGAACACAACTTCTCCGACAAATCCTCAAACTAGTACTTCCCTCCCAACTTCCCCAACGCAATTTCCTTAGCAAAACTCCAACAGATCTCCACCACACAATTTCCTTAGCAACAGACCTCCACCACAGATTTTCAAGCGAGTACATCCGCCAACTTCCCCAATGCAATTTTCTTAGCATAACTCTATCCTCTCCAACTTATCTCCACCACAATATTTCCAAACTAGTACTTCTCCACAATCTTCCCAACACAACTTCAACCTATCTCCAACAACACATCATCTCCAACAGACCTCCACCACAAATCTTCAAACTAGTCATTCTCCCCAACTTCCCCAACGCAGTTTCCTAAACACAACTTCAATAGATCTCCAACAACGCATCATCTCCAACAGGTCTCCACCACGGTAACTCGACCCATCGATCTCTTAGTATGTAGACGAATACGCATGAAAATGAAGTGGAAAAATTAATATTGATCATCGCCTATCAAAATGGATTATAAAAACAAAATAAATAAATTAATTACTTGAAAATAATTGTGGTGAAATCTGTGCTGTTGTGTTGCTGCTTCCAGTATCAAGATGAGACAGACAAATAAAGAGATTGATAAGGAAAGAGAGAAAAGAGAAGGAGAAAAGGAGGAAGAAAGGAAGAGGCTGGAGAGAGAAAGAGAGAGACAAAGAGAGTCAGACAGGGAGGGAGAACGATAGAGAGAGCAGGTCAATAAAAGAAGGAAGAGAGAGAGAGAGAGAGACAGACAGACAGACAGACTCGATACCAATAACCATGAGATGATAAGAGAGAGAGAGAGAGAGAGAGAGAGAGAGAGAGAGAGAGAGAGAGAGAGAGAGAGAGAGAGAGAGAGAGAGACAGACAGACAGTCAGACAGGGAGGGAGAACTATAGAGAGAGCAGGCCAATAAAAGAAGGAAGAGTGAGAGAGACGAGAGAGAGAGACGAGGGAGGGAAAACGATAGAGAGAAGGGGGATGGGGACAGAGCGACGAAATATTCCAGATGAAATACAATATGCAATAGAGAAAATAGAATTAAAAGGAGCAGGCAGATGTCATAACCCATATTTTCCTAATGGTATTCCCTCCCCTTGTTTTCCTCCTTCGTTTCCCCCTCTTTCTCTATCCCTCCCTCCCTCACCCGCATCTTGCTCTCTATCCTTCCCTACTCTGCCCCCTCTCTCTCTTATCCCATATTGACTCTACCCCTCATTCGCCCTCCCTCCCCTCACCACTTGCCTCTCTCCAAGCCGCTTGCTCTCTCTCTCTTCTCTTCTCTATCTCTCTCTCTCTCTCGTCTCTCTCTCTCTCTCTCTCTCTCTCTCTCTCTCTCTCTTCTCTCTCTCTCTCTCTCTCTCTCTCTCTCGCTCTCTCTCTCTCTCATCTCTCTCTCTCTCTCTCTTCTTCTTCTCCTCTCCTCTCTCTCTCTCGCTCTCTCTCTGAGCGATCGGTAAGAGGGCGATCGTGTATGCGAGTCGATCCGACTGGGCGAGAGGAATACGCAGATTTGAGTCACATCCTATACGACCGTGTAATACACCACTGGAGGACATTTAAGAGGCACTCTCACCTAGTGACCTGAAGTCTCGGTTGGTCTCCCTCTCCTCTCTTCTGCATCTCTCATCTTCTCTTCTCTCTCTCTCTCTCCTCTCTCTCTCTCTCTCCTCTCTCTCTCAATGTACTCCTCTCTCTCTCCGTCTCCATTCTCTCTCTCCTTCTCTCTCCGTCTCTCTCTCTCCTCCTCCCTCCTCTCTCTCTCTCTCTCTTCTTATCCTCGCCTTGCATCTATCCCTCTATTCCCCCACCTCCGCAACTCTCTTTCTCTCTCTCTCTGTCTGTTTGTCTGTCTCTCTCTCTCTTCTTTTTCTCTGTCTATCTCTGCTCTTCACATCTGTTTCTCTCTCTCTCTCTCTCTCCTCTCTCTCTCTCTCTCTCTCTCTCTTCTCTCTCTTCTCTCTCTCTCTCTCTCTCTCTCTCTCTCTCATTTCTCTCTCTCCTCTTCTCTCGTCTCTATCTCTATCGCTCTCTGTCTCTCTCTCTCTCTCTCTCTCTCTCTCTCTCTCTCTTCTCTCTATCCCGCATTGCCTCTATCCCTCATGCTCCTCCTCTACTCTCTCTCTCTCTCTTTCTTTCTCCCTCCTCTATCACTATCGCTTCTTTCTCTCCGTCTCTCTCTCTCTCTCTCTCTCTCCCCTCTCTCTCTCTTCTTCCTCTCTTCTCCCTCCTCCTCTCTCTCTCTCTTCTCTCTCTCTCTCTCTCTCTCTCTCTCTTTTTGCCGCCTTGTCTCTATCCCTCATTCCCCCTCCTCCACCACTCTTTTTGTCTCTCTCACTCTACAAAAAAAAAAAAAAAAAAAATGAAATTCTAACTCTAGGACCGATAAACACCCCTCCCTCCCCTCCCACCCTCCTCTCTCCTCCCCCCACCCTCTTTCCCCTACCCTCCTCCCTCCTCTCCCTCCCCTCCATATGAAATAAACGAAGCGCGCACACACGAGTTGTTTTCGGGCTAATAATACACTCGTTTCATTTTATGGCCCCTGATGCCGACGCTCTCGTGCTCTCTTCTGGATGGAGTTTGTTAACGCAATTATGAGCCACTTTCGCTAATGAAGCCCCCACCCAGCCCCCTCCTCCCACCCCCCCTCCTTATCCCCCCCATTTCATCTCTTCCCTCCTTACCTCCCCCTCGCTTTTACCCCTTCTTCTCCCACCTCCCTCATAAAAGAAATAAAGAAACAAATTTTAAGAAAGGAGAGAAAGAAGGAAATGATAGTTGACACCGGCACGTGAGCGGTGTGGAATTGACAGCTGTCATGTGGTCTACAGGGAACAAAACCCTCCGGTCGCATTTAATATAACTAATGATGCACGCGAGCCATTACTGTTTTAAATATGATATGACACAAGAAAGAAAAATGAGAAGAAGAAGAAGAAAAGGAATGGGTGACTTAATTTGATGACTTTCCGCATCGGGTTCGGGTGTGCTAACAATCGCGAATAAGAAGGTAGAGAAAATTGATATTGATAATTATTCTTCCCGAGGAGGAGGAAGAAGAAGAGGAAGGTGAAGAAGATGATGATGGAGAAAAAGAAGACGTAGAAGGAGCAGAAAAAAGAAGAAATTCGTGTAATGTGTATGAATGTATATTGATAAAAAAAGTAATGATTGTACGTATATTGATCACCACCCTTGTCCCCCTAAAAACGCTAATGATATGCATTGTGCATGACATTTTGCACTGTAATACGCGCTATAAATAGTTTCATTCATGCACGTACACGATGTGGCTACGTACAATAGATGCCTCGTAGATAAAGACTTTCTCAAGATTCGTTTTAAATGACTAGCAATGTTATTTTATTCAATATGACCTTCTATCTGGATTATTTCAGTTCCGCAACTTCTGTTACCATTTTCATTATCACTACTATAAAGAATTTGGTAATACTAACATTAATGATAGTTAATGTGATAAGTGATAGTGATAAGTATATTATTGATAATTGTATGAAAAACTATTAATAGATATTGCAAAAAGGTGGGGGAGGGATTACAAAGCATAACAAAAATAATAGCTATAATGATGATAAAAGAAGAAAAAGTTAAAAACCGAATTATTAAAATGATCACGAAAATTCAACGTATATAGGCATTACCGATAATTAGGTTATATACTTCTTTACTATTTCAAGTTTTCAAAAAGCGTTTTTTTTTTTTTTTTTTTTTTTTTTTTTTTTTTTTTACTAACTAGTGTCTAGATTATAGCTTAATTGTTGCATTCATACGTAAGATACATTCTCTTTTTTTTCAAATTGAGATATAAAATGGAGATTCGTCATTAATTTTAGATTTACTCTCGATTCATCAATGATTTTATTGTTGAATGGGAATTGTTTACTCATTGTCTGCATTTCTATTTTCATTCCACTTATTGATATCATTATCATCTCTTTATCATCCTCATCATCATAAGGGTCTAGGGATCTAAACATGATAATTCCCTTTGAACAGGTAATGAAAGAAAAACAAGAGAATAATAAAATATACTGATAAATGAATAATTAAATAAATGAATAAGTGAACGATAAAAATAAACTAATTGAAATTGACGAATAAGTGAATAAATAGCACGCCCACACCAGAAGAACCTATGAATAGAGACCGACGAAAAAACGGAATACAAAAAAAAAAAAAAAAAAAAAAAAAAAAAAAAAGGAATGAACTAAAGGCGCCGGGCTCCCCCCCCCCATCCCCCCCCCACCCGAACCCACCCCTCAGCCGGCCTTCACCGTGAAATCCGAGGGAGATTTAGCGCGCTTGCAGTTCTTCACAGGCACGGGAGTTCAGTATCGGAATTCTCGACTTCTTCGGAAAACTTCTTCCAATAGACGTGAATAATGGTTCAAATAGTGCGTGGCATGAGGGAAATCGAGAGCCAAAGTTATTTTTTAAGAAATTGGAAAACGAGAGAGAGAGAGAAAAAAATGATACTGCCTCTCATTATTGCGTTGATTTAGTGCGATGAATAGCCTTTGCTTATGGCGAGTCGATTTGTCTTTGCGTTTGTAGTCACAAAGCCTCGATTGCGATCTTGTGACTGTTTATGATATCACTGCTTAATGAATTTTCCAAATTTTCTTCTCCGATTCTAAAAGCACACATATTTTATATAAAAAAAAATTACGATATATACATACAATTAAAGGGAAAAAGAAGCACAAACATACATACCCGCTTATACAAACAATACAAACTAGCCACATACTCCGCTGAAACAAACCATACATACAAACAATAAAAAAACATATAAAACTCTCAATTTGATTATTGCATGAGCGCTGGAAACCACATTATAAAAGGAGAGCCTGTGGACCCTCTGCAAACACTTGGAAACTTCAAGTAACTAGACCAACCAAGACATTGGAGAAGGAATCACATGTGCGATATTGCTTTACACCTTCGGGTACTGTGTTATAAGCCAGAACACACACACACACACACACACACACACACACACACACACACATACACACACACACACACACACACACACACACACACACACACACACACACACACACACACACAGAGCCGAGAGAGAGAGAGAGAGAGAGAGAGAGAGAGATGCACATACACATATACATACATATATAATTTCTTAGTTGTGACTCTATAGCAGATGCATACACATCCTAAATATTATTGAACTATAATTATCTTCAACTATGATGCAGTGGCACTACATTTCCAGTAATAAACCTTTCCCCATTTGCCAAGTGCCATGGCCTGGCATCCCTGTCACTCGAAAATTAATGTCCACTAAGAACCAAATATAACCGAAATGCTTTTATTATCGAATTCACAACATTCCATTTAATTATTCCGATAGAAAAATAGATTGTACACAACGAACCCTCTAAAGTTCCTCCTCTTTTCTTTGTTTCACAGTGTAGGTGTCAGCTGGCGAGGCGCTGACACTGACAGACTTTATACAAGGCACAAACGTCAGCCTAGATTAGTGGAGATGGATAGCGTGTGCACTAACCCGCGTCCAACATGGGATGGTGTCAGCCGATACCTCACCTGACTGACAATGCTGACAACAGTTGGAGTCGGACATGGAATAGGTGTGGTACCTATGGCGTGAAGAAATAGGGTTGAAATTTGAAAGAAATGGAGAAAAGGGAAGGTTGCATTATTGAGGAGAGAAAATGGGTTTTAAAGGGAAACGGAAACTGAAGGAAAATAACAATCAAAAAGTAAACATCACTAAAAACGAGTATTACTGATAAGGTGCGAACAAGTATTATGATATCGAAATATTAACTGGTGTAAACCACCACACAAATACATATACACAGAGAGTGGGCAGAGGAGGTAAAGAAGAAAGAGAAGAGAGAGAGGGGGGGGGGGAGAGTTAGAGAAAGCGAGAGAGGGGGGCGTAGACCGACTATCAAGACAACAGACAAAACTTAACACAAAGAGCAAAAACAGATCTAAACAGAATAAAAAAAGGATAAAGCCAGAGCCAGCAAGGCAAAAGAAACTCAGCCACAGAGACAACGACCGAAATCCCTCCTCAGCGCCGCCCTGCCTTCGCCTTCCCTCCGCCCCAGAAGCGAAAACCAATGCAGATAACACTCCGCCGCCGCAGAGATATAAACACACGAACGCTAATGAAGACAAGCGCTAAGTCTTCCGCGATATATCTTCCTCAGAGCAAGGCCTTAATGAACACAACAGGCATTAAGTTCACAGCTGTGTATCTTGCTCGAGCCTGTCACTTGTTTACTGTAGATCAGATATACGCGGTTATGGGTACATGCTTATGGTTACTAGTGCATAAATACATATATACACGGACGCGCTTTCACACACACACACACACACACACACACACGCAAACACATATGTAAACAGATTTGTGTGTGTGTGCGTTTGTGTGTGTGTTCTAGTCCGGAAATGAGCACCTCTATAGTACACGAATCCCCCCCCCCCTCCCAGCGCCCGCAGCGACGCCCAGGGTGCAATACCGACTTCCCTACACCGCCATAAGCAGCCCTTTGCACATGAACACAATCTTCCAGTAAGAAAACGCAACCGATATTTACCAAACTTTCGCCATTCGGGGCCGAGCGCCGAGTGTCACGGCAGACTGCGCTCGGAATACAAATGCCAACATGCATCCCTCGAGTGCTTTTAAAAGTCCGCATTACTAGCGAAAGGAAAGGAAAAAGTTTGCCATTATTGTTGGCCTCCGATTCTGGCTATGAAGGAAGGAAGCGGCGTCAGGGCCTTCTTCCAGCCCCCTCGCCGTCGTTGAAGTCCGTGGAAACGTATCCACGTGAATTAATATAGTTCGAGGTTAACATCATCCTCTAAGAAAAAAAAAAAAAAAAAAAAAAAAAAAAAAAAGAAAAAAACGATAATTACTGTAATTACCGCTCTACGTATATTTTTTTTCTGCGGGATTGATTAGTCATGCTTACGCTCCAGTTTAGAAAAGATCAAGATAACCAATTCAAGCATGAACAAGAAGATAAAATGTCACTAAGAGACATTAAAAGTAGTAATAAAATTAGTGACATTTCGAATCCAACTGGAATTCCCTATAAACGAGAAAAAAAAAAAAAAAAAAGGAAAAACAGATTTTTATTTTTATGGCGACAATTCTAACAAAGATTTGTGTTTCTAACAGCCGTCTCCATCTCTCTCTCTCTCTCTCTCTCTCTCTCTCTCTCTCTCTCTCTCTCTCTCTCTCTCTCTCGTCTCTCTCTCTCTCTCTCTCTATCATCTATCTATCTATCTTCTATCTCCTCTTTCTCCTTCTCCATCGCTCTCTCTCTCCACATCATTCCTCTCAGAAGACGCCATGAGAAGAAGTGGAAGCTAATCGAAAAATGATTAGGATGTCTAATTAGTATTGCTTGTACATGCATGTGATCGGAATTGATTATCTCCCTTGTTGCTGTCCCCTCTAATTATCGCCCCTCTCCCCTCTTCCCTCTCCCGTCTCCCCTCTTCCTTTCCCCTCTCCCTCTCCCTCTTCTCCCCTCTATCCCTCTCCCTCTCCCCTCTCCCCTCTTCCCTCTCCCGTCGCTCCCTCTCCCTCTCCTCTCCCGCCTGACCTCCCCTCTCCCTCTCCCTCTCCAGGCTGGGCAAGCTGCGGTCTCGGGCTCAGCAGCCATAGCCTGTCAGCTGCGATTAATCAGGAGTTTGTCATCCATCACGAAGGGAGATCAACCCCTTCGGTGGCTGACGGATGACTGGGCATGGAAGGAGACGGATGGTTGGAGGTGCACCTCTCTCTCTCTATCGCTATTTCTCTATTTATCTATCTGTCTATTTCTGGTTCTTTCTCGTTTCACTCTCTCAATCTTCTCATTCTCTTTCTCTCTCTATCTCTCTCTATCTATCTATCTCTATCTCTCTCTCTTATCTTTCTCTCTCTCTCTCTCTCTCTCTCTCTCTCTCTCTTCTCACTCCTTCCTCCCTTCTCTCTCTCCTTCCTCCTTCCCTTTCCCTCCTCCTTCCTTCTCCTCCCACTCTCTCCTCTCTTCCTCCCCCCTCCCCCCTCTCTCTCTCTCTCTCTCTCTCTCTCTCTTCTCTCTCTCTCTCTCTCTCTCTCTCTCTCTCTCTCTCTCTCTCTCTCTCTCTCTCTCCCTCTCCTCTCTCTCTCTCTCTCTCTCTCTCTCTCTCTCCCACTCCCCATTCTCTCTGCAAGGGAAGGAAACAGGGAACCGCCGAGAAAACAACAAGAGAGAAAATTCCCCTCAGACAATGTCCCTGGCAGCGTGACATGCATATTCATCGGGCGACACTTTGACACTGAGCCGTCGCTTCTCTGAGCACAAACATAATAGTGTAATGGCTATCAGCAATTCCTTTCTCCTTTACTCTTCCCTCTTCTCCTGCTTTTCTTCTTCTTTCTTTTTTTGCGTGTTTTCTTTCCCTTCTCTTCTTTGCTTTCCGATTTTTTTTCTTATTTGTCTCTTTCTTTCTCTTCATCCTCTTATTTCTTTTCTTTTTTTTTCTTCATTTCTTTCCTTTCCTTATTTTCTTCTCCATCTCTTTATTTCCCCTTTTCAAAATTGGCGCCCTCCTTCACTTCTCCTTCTCCCTGCCCTTCTGTATATTATTCTCCCTTGCTCTTCTCCATCTATTAATTATTACCCCCTCTCCCCATTTCATCATGTTTCTGTCTATTTCATCTACTCTTCCATATTTCCACTTTCTGCGTATTATCTCCTCCTTCTTCTCAACTCCCTCTCATTGCCTTACTCTCCTTCTCCTTCTTCCTTCAACTTATCATCGTTTTCCCCTCTTCCTCTTTTCACTCATTTCGTATCCCCTCCCTCTGCCCCTCCCCCCTCACTCATCAATCCCTCTCCTCTTCCCCTTCATGAATCTCATTGACTCATCTACTCATCACGATGTTCTTAAATCTTCTTATTCACCCTCGTTATATTCATCGCGTTTCTCTCCTCCCACCTTTCCATATAAGTTCTTTTCACGCCCCCCCCCTTCTACAATCAGCAGGATTTATTTATGTGGTTATTCATTCTCTCATTCTCTCCTTGCCTCATTCTGATCTCGCTTTTCGTTACCTATTTATTCCTTTTCCCTCTTCCTTCCTTCCTCCTCGGCGAATTTCCCACTTACTCCTTCCTTCTTCTCACTCCTTCTCAACTTCATTTTCTCTCTTTCATTCTCTGTTTGTCTGTCTGTCTGTCTGTCTGATTCTCTCTCTCTCTCTCTCTCCCTCTCTCTCTCTCTCTCTCTCTCTCTCTCTCTCTCTCTCTCTCTCTCTCTCTCTCTCTCTCTCTCTCTCTTTCTTCTCTTCTGTCTGTCTGTTTGTCTCTATTCTCTCTCTCAATCACTTTCTTAACCTCTTCCTCGCAATCCTGAGTTCCTCCTCCCCCTCCGTTCCTCCTTCCCTCATCCCTCCTCACTTACATCCCCTCATAATGAGTCTCCCGCATCTCGGCTCCCACTTTATGAGTCCTCCTCATACCCTCATAACCCCTCCCATCCCCCCCTCCCCACGCCGGCCTCCCTCCCCCCATCTATAGAATCTGCAACAAAGGACGAAATTTGCATACAGACGACCAGCGGCGAATGTCTGTGCAATGTGATAGGGGGTTTTGCCAATAATTTCTTTTAATCACACTTTTGCAGGAATGAGTGAAAGAAGGAGAGAAAGAAGATAAGAGAGAATGAAGGCAAGGAAGGAAGGAAGGGAGAGAGAATGAAAGAAAGAAAGGAGGTGGGAAAGTCAGAGAGAGAGAGAGAGAGGAGAGAGAGAGAGAGAGAGAGAGAGAGAGAGAGAGA
>NW_020872645.1:365584-370584 GCF_003789085.1 Penaeus vannamei
ATTACCATTACCATTATTATTGTTTTTTATTGTTATGATCATGTGTATTATAATTATCATTATCATTATCATTATCATTATCATTATCGTCATTGTCATCGTCATCGTCATCGTCATCGTCATCGTCATCATCATCATCATCATCATCATCATCATCATCATCATCATCATCATTATCATTATCATTATCATTATCATTATCATGATCATGATCATGATCATTATCATTATCATCATCATCATCATTATTGTTGTTATTGCTTTGTTTTTGTTATTGTTTATCGATATCATCATTATCTTTATCATTATTATTTTCTTTGTTATTATTAGTGTTATAATTCTTATCATTACCATTACCATTATTATTGTTTTTTATTGTTATGATCATATGTATTATAATTATCATTATCATTATCATGATGATTATTATTACCATGATTATTATCATGGTAACAGACCACCTCTTGGGCGTCCTTCTCGGGCTCACAAACCACCTCTTGGGCATCATTCTCAGGCTCACAGACCACCTCTTGGGCGTCTTTCTCGGGCTCACAGACCACCTCTTGGGCGTCTTTCTCGGGCTCACAGACCACCTCTTGGGCGTCTTTCTCGGGCTCACAGACCACCTCTTGGGCGTCTTTCTGGGGCTCACAGACCACCTCTTGGGCGTCTTTCTCAGGCTCACAGACTACCTCTTGGGCGTCCTTCGCGGACTCACAGACCACCTCTTGGGCGTCTTTCTCGGGCTCACAGACTACCTCTTGGGCGTCCTTCGCGGACTCACAGACCACCTCTTGGGCGTCTTTCTCAGGCTCATAGACCACCTCTTGGGCGTCTTTCGCGGGTTCACAGACCACCTCTTGGGCGTCCTTCTCAGGCTCACAGACTACCTCTTGGGCGTCTTTCTCAGGCTCACAGACCACCTCTTGGGCGTCTTTCTCGGGCTCACAGACCACCTCTTGGGCGTCTTTCGCGGGTTCACAGACCACATCTTGGGCGTCCTTCTCAGGCTCACAGACTATCTCTTGGGCGTCTTTCTCGGGCTCACAGACCACTCACAGACTCTTGGGCGTCTTTCTCGGGCTCACAGACCACCTCTTGGGCGTCCTTCTCGGGCTCACAGACCACCTCTTGGGCGTCTTTGTCGGGCTCACAGACCACATCTTGGGCGTCTTTCTCGGGCTCACAGACCACCTCTCGGGCGTCTTTGTCGGGCTCACAGACCACCTCTTGGGCGTCTTTCTCGGGCTCACAGACCACCTCTTGGGCGTCTTTCTCAGGCTCACAGACCCTCTTGGGCGTCCTTCGCGGGCTCACAGACCACCTGGGCGTTGGGCTCACAGTAACAGACCTCTTGGGCGTCTTTCTCAGGCTCACAGACCACATCTTGGGCGTCTTTGTCGGGCTCACAGACCACCTCTTGGGCGTCCTTCTCGGGCTCACAGACCACCTCTTGGGCGTCTTTCTCGGGCTCACAGACACACAGACCACCTCTTGGGCGTCCTTCACGGGCTCACAGACCACCTCTTGGGGTCTTTCTCGGGCTCTCTTGGGCGTCTTTCGGCTCACAGACCACCTCTTGGGCGTCTTTCTGGGCTCACAGACCACCTCTTGGGCGTCTTTCGGTCACAGACACCTCTTGGCGTCCTTCTCGGGCTCACAGACCACCTCTTGGGCGTCTTTCTGGGGCTCACAGACCACCTCTTGGGCGTCTTTCTCAGGCTCACAGACCACCTCTTGGGCGTCTTTCTCAGGCTCACAGACCATCTCTTGGGCGTCTTTCTCGGGCTCACAGACCACCTCTTGGGCGTCTTTCTCAAGCTCACAGACCACCTCTTGGGCGTCTTTCTCAGGCTCACAGACTACCTCTTGGGCGTCCTTCTCACAGACCACCTCTTGGGCGTCTTTCTCGCTCACAGACCACCTCTTGGGCGTCTTTCTCGGGCTCACAGACTACCTCTTGGGCGTCTTCCGGGCTCACAGACCTCACAGACCACCTCTTGGGCGTCTTTCTCGGGCTCACAGACCACCTCTTGGGCGTCTTTCTCGGCTCACAGACCACCTCTGGGCGTCTTTCTCGGGCTCACCACCTCTTGGGCTCTTTCTCACAGACCACCTCTTGGCGCTCACAGACCACCTCTTGGGCGTCCTTCTCGGGCTCACAGACCATCTCTTGGGCGTCTTTCTCGAGCTCACAGACCACCTCTTGGGCGTCTTTCTCGGGCTCACAGACCACCTCTTGGGCGTCTTTCTCAAGCTCACAGACCACCTCTTGGGCGTCTTTCTCGGGCTCACAGACCACCTCTTGGGCGTCTTTCTCGGGCTCACAGACCACCTCTTGGGCGTCCTTCGCGGGCTCACAGACCACCTCTTGGGCGTCCTTCACGGGCTCACAGACCAGCTCTTTGGCGTCTTTCTCAGGCTCACAGACCACCTCTTGGGCGTCCTTCTCGGGCTCACAGACCACCTCTTGGGTGTCCTTCTCGGGCTTACATACCACCTCTTGGGCGTCTTTCTCAGGCTCACAGACCACCTCTTGGGCGTCTTTCTCGGGCTCACAGACCACCTCTTGGGCGTCCTTCGCGGGCTCACAGACCACCACTTGGGCGTCCTTCTCGGGCTCACAGACCACCTCTTGGGCGTTTTTCTCAGGCTCACAGACCACCTCTTGGGCGTCCTTCGCGGCTCACAGACCACCTCTTGGGCGTCCTTCGCGGGCTCACAGACCACCTCTTGGGCATCCTTCTCGGGCTCACAGACCACCTCTTGGGCGTCTTTCTCAGGCTCACAGACCACCTCTTGGGCGTCCTTCTCGGGCTCACAGACCACCTCTTGGCCTTCTCGGGCTTACAGACCACCTCTTTGGCGTCCTTCTCGGGCTCACAGACCACCTCTTGGGCATCTTTCTCGTGCTCACAGACTACCTCTTGGGCGTCTTTCTCGTGCTCACAGACCACCTCTTGGGCGTCTTTCTCAGGCTTACAGACCACCTCTTGGGCGTCTTTCTCGTGCTCACAGACCACCTCTTGGGCGTCCTTCTCGGGCTCACAGACCACCTCTTGGGTGTCCTTCTCAGGCTCACAGACCACCTCTTGGGCGTCTTTCTCGGGTTCACAGACCACCTCTTGGGCGTCTTTCTCAGGCTCATAGACCACCTCTTGGGCGTCCTTCTTGGGCTCACAGACCACCTCTTGGGCATCTTTCTCGGGCTCACAGACCACCTCTTTGGCGTCCTTCACGGGCTCACAGACTACCTCTTGGGCGTCTCTCTCGGGCTCAAAGACCACCTCTTGGGCGTCCTTCCCGGGCTCACAGACCACCTCTTGGGCGTCTTTCTCGGGCTCACAGACCACCTCTTGGGCGTCTTTCTCAGGCTCACAGACCATCTCTTGGGCGTCTTTCTCGGGCTCACAGACCACCTCTTGGGCGTCTTTCTCAGGCTCATAGACCACCTCACAGACCACCTCTTGGGCGTCTTTCTCAGGCTCATAGACCACCTCTTGGGCGTCCTTCACGGGCTCACAGACCACCTCTTGGGCGTCTCTCTCGGGCTCAAAGACCACCTCTTGGGCGTCCTTCCCGGGCTCACAGACCACCTCTTGGGCGTCTTTCTCAGGCTCATAGACAGCATCAGAAGTGAACCTAGAGGCAACACCGGCAACACCTGACCTCTATGAATCTTTATTGTGGTTGTTGTTGTTATTGATATTTTATTATTATTAATATGATTGCCATCATCTTCATCATTATCATTACTGATGTTATAATTGTTGATAATAATGATTATAATAATGAAGATGGTAATGGTGATAACAACACTGATAATGGTAACAATAATAAAAGTAATAATGATGATGATAATGATTATAATAATGATTATGATAATAATAATAATAATAAAAAAAAATAATAATAATGATAATAACAATAATATTAATAATTACAATAATAACGATAATAATAATAATAATAATAATAATAATAATAATAATAATAATAATAATAATAATAATAATAATCACCATCATCATCATCATCATTATCATTATCATCATCATCATCATCATCATCATCATCATCATCATCATCATCATCATCATCATCATCGTCATCAATATGAAAATGATGATAGTGACTGTGATGATGGTGATTAAGTTAGTGATAATGGCAATGATAATAATAGTAGTAATAAAAGAAGAAATAAAGTTATAATGATAGGAATGGTAAAACAAGTCATACTAATAGTAAATATATTTTTTTTATTTACATCTCAATACTGAAATAAATTTGTAAGTGGTGTATTATACTTATTTGTGTTTGTTATTGTCGATTTCAATATCATCATTATTTTCATTATTATCATGTTTCTTATTTTTGTTATTAACGTTCATTATCATTCTTCTTTTTGTAATCCTTATCATTATTATTGTTATTACCATTATTATTATTATTATTATTATTATATTATCATTATTAGATTATCGTCATTATTGTTACCGTTATTATAATTACTATTATTGCTATAATTGTGTTCATTATTATTATCATAACTTTATTATTATTATTATTATTATTATTATTATTATTATTATTTTTATTTTTATTATTATTATTATCATATTATCATTATTAGAGTATTGTCATTATTGTTATCGTTATTATTATTATTATTATTATTATTATTATTATTATTATTATTATTATTATTATTATTGTTGTTGTTGTTGTTGTTGTATTCATTAGTATTATCATTACTTGTATTATTATCTTTGTTATAATCATTAGTATTCATTTTATCAATATCAGTGACAAAAATGACCTTGATCTTTATTATTGTTACTATTATCATCATTATAATCATTGTTGTTTTTGTTATCATTAATAGTAGTAGTAGTAATATCATTATTCATTATCTTATTCTTATTATTATTATTACTCTTTTTATTATCAGTACCATTATTTTTATTAGCATTATCCTTATCGTCATTATTTAAATCAGC
>NW_020872646.1:13780-16280 GCF_003789085.1 Penaeus vannamei
AACATAAGAGATAAGGATGATGTTGTTGTTTTTTTGGGGGGGAGGGTGAGTAATTTTCTGGTCGCTGAAAATTACCTGCACAAAATGATGCGGTTGTATGTCTTCATGGTAATATTTATTATAAAATATAATCATGCTCCTCATTTCCGTTAAAACTTACGACAGTATTTCTTCACTTTGTTGGAAGTGGGTCCATTGTATATTTTATTTGCTTTTGTTAATAAGTTTAAGACAATCAGCATTGCTATCTAAATTTAATGTACTATATGTGTGCGTGTGTGCTTGCGTGTGCGTGCTGCGTGTGTGAATGTGTGTGTGTGTGTGTGTGTGTGTGTGTGTGTGTGTGTGTGTGTGTGTGTGTGTGTGTGTGTGTGTGTGTGTGTGTGTGTGTGTGCGAGCGAGCGTGTTGTGTGTGAAAAAAAACCCTCTTCGGTATGACATATATTCTAATCTAAAGGAAGCTCTGTAACTACCTACTTAAAAAGATCTAATACATTACTTTTGTATTCATATACTATATCATGAGCTATAAATTCGTGTAAGCCTCCATGAACTTTAGACAGTTTATGTCTGTGTATTAGAAAATCGTCAGTGTTGATCCAAGAAAGTTAAATGTAGTGGATAAAACGCCCCGTCTTGTTAGATATTGACCCCGTGTTGTAGTTTAGTTGTAGTGTGTCCCGGATGTTTAGATTTCCATAAACGAAATACTGGTCTATATTTAATATACTGTACTATATTGCAGGTTATTATTTAAGTAATGATTATTAGTAAGACCTTATTTTTTTCTTATCTTGCAATACAAGGAGTATATTATGTACATAACTAATATGGATATATAAGTAAATAATATACCATGGCATTTATACATAAAAATATGGTTCTGTGAGCTGTAGCCCCTTTAGGCTAACTGGGTGGTACATTTCACTGTATAGACATTAATAGTAGTTCCTGCTTCTTTCTGTAATTAACTCAATTTACACACACGCACATGTACACGCACACACACACACACACACACACACACACACACACACACACACACACACACACACACACACACACACACACACACACACACACACACACACACACATACACACACACACACACACACACACACACACACACACACACACACACACACACAACACACACACACACACAACACACACACACACATACACATACACACACACACACACACACCACACCACACACACACACACACACAACACACACACACACACACACACACACACACACACACACACACACACATATATTATATATATATATATATATATATATATATATATTATATATATATATATATATATATATATTATATAAGATTAAGGGTTCTGTCACACTAGTCATTCCCAGCCTAGGGTGCTAATGAGATTTCTGTAGGTGGGCGTGGGTGCTCCCCTTGTCCTTAAAGGTTGTATCACGTAAGTGTACATAGGAAATTAATCTCGGACGTCACTTGACCTCTGTCACCATAGCACTATCTTCTGGTATCATCCTGCAGTATGCATTTCATCTTCACAATTATCTTTATTCTTGATAGCGTGTGGAATTGTTGAAAACTTCCTCGTTCTGTGGAAGAATGGGAGTTTGTTTACATTTCTGCAGAAAAAAAGAAACCAAAAATTCAGGAAAAATATTGCAATTTTGTTTCTTGCTCATTGAAACGTCATTGTCATCATTTGTGTTAGGAAAAAAACTATTCAGTGTCTTGCCAACATTTACTTAGCTTTCACTGCTTGCTCTGTCACATTGAGGAGTTTATAGTGGGTGAAATAAAAATAATATACATTGTAGTACATAAGTGTTGATAATAAAAAAAAATTAACATATCACATGTCATCATACAAAATATATGGTACTGTCTCAATTGTATTAACAACTACTATTAGGGCATTTGCTTTAATCACACCTGGTTTCTCTTTTATTTTCAGTTTTATCACAATATCATTTGATGTTCATTAACTCATCTTCCATCATCAGCTCTGCACTTTTTCATAGATGAACTTAGTCATTTTAAAGAATATTTCTTCCTTTCATTTCCTTGATAAATATATATTTATATTTATATTTATTTATTTATTTATTTAGATAGTTAGTTATATACATAGATATAGATATATATATGCATTAATATATATACGTATATATATATATATATATATATATATATATATATATATATATATATATATATATATATATATATATATATATATATATATATATATATATATATATATATATATATATATATATATATATATATATATATATATATATATATATATATATATATATATATATATATATATATATATATATATATATATATATATATATATATATTATATATATATATATATAATGTATATATTTATATATATATGTATATGAAATATATATAATTAATATATATGTATATGTATATAATTAATATATATGTATAACAAATATGTATAATTAATAT
>NW_020872646.1:21280-28780 GCF_003789085.1 Penaeus vannamei
TAAACAGGCAAGATCAGGAAAGCCTAGCATTTAACACCTTAGTACCTAATCACCATCTACATGTTCAGGAAGGTAATAATACGACAGTAGATTGTGCATTTACCCTGCATCAGTGGGTTAAAGAAAAGGAAAAACATAGAAATAGCAGTCCCCTACAATAGCTGACTAGTGCAAGAAAATCTTATATTTCATAAACATTAATCTATTTTTGTACCTTTTCACTCTCTTACCTTAATTGATAAAGTAAATAATAATAGATGTTTGGAAAATAAAACATAGATGTAGTATCACTGGCTTTTATTATCCTTATCATCATCTTATGGTCACTGGTGTCTTTAAATACCTACTGTATTGGTTAAACTACAGGAAAGCCATTTCTCAAGATACTAAAAAAAAAATTTTTTTTATCTAAACAAGTTTCATCTGAGTAATACAAGATAATACAAGAATAAACACATTAAGTATCCTATGATGAGATTTACCCTAAAGATTAGGATTAGTGCACAAAAAAAGGAAAAAAGGCAACACACAAAAATCAACTGAAAACACTACAAGTCTGGAGAATATTTGGGCTGAGACTTATCACAGGTGCAAGACTTAATATATAAAATGCAACTATGCACTGGGGCTTTTTATAGAGGGAGTGAACAATATACAAACACTACTAATACACATTTTGCTGTGTCTTAACACCAAGATCATCTTAACCCAAGTGCAAACCATATGACAAGGACACATGCAACTCTAAAATAATTCTGTCCATTTGCAAGTCCTTGGCAAACGTAATGGCTAGACTAACATGAAGTAGGTTGTTTAGTCTTTCAGTGCATGGGAATCCTTACATAATATAATGAGTATAATATATGAATAATTTAGGAATTTAGTACATCAGTGCTAACAAAAATAATGGATAGCCTAAAAAAAAAAAAAAATGCACAAACATGAAAAATGGGATGATATTTGGGAGATGCCTTAATACTACAAAAAAAAAAAAAAAAAAAAAAAAAAACTATCACACAAGAGCCTATCACAAGTATGAGACCATGATGATGTCAACTGAAAAGCCACACTTAATGGGTTTTCTACAAAATATGCACTAGCAGATCGAGTTAAGGTACAGTAGAAGTATTTGCATGGACATGTACAAATAGTAAGTATATCCAATATTTTCTACAGCAAGAAAAATAGTCTAAGTATTTAACACATCTTACAGAATTCTTATATATTAGATTTCATGTCTTTAAAGTTAGACCAGTTTTACTCAAGAGTACTACTGTCTTAACATGGCATTAACCATGACTTATATTAATCCTGAATTTGAACTTCATTAGTAAAGGCAACATGGACTTCTGCATTACATCAATAATGCACAAAGAATGACTATGAAAACACTTGCATTTCCCTGAAGATCATAGGGTTTCCAAATCTGGAGGGAGGGGTATATTCTTCTGGTCTGCAAACTTTTTAAGGGCTTCATAATTCTGGAACAACCGATCAATTTCAGTTCGCATATTGTGGTTTTCATTAATAAGTTTCTCAATGTCAACTTGTTCTGTCGTCCGTTCCGACTCCAATTCATCAATCTGCTCTATTCTCTTGATTCGACAGCTGGAAGTGTGTTTGAAACATTAAAGACGATGAGGTTATACATTTTTGAGAAAAAACAGTACCAGTACTATACTTATGATGAACTTATATATCTAGGGAATTAAATGTACGAGTCACCCTAAGTCTTTGGTGCTGGGATTAATGATACTTAAAGTGTCATCCAGTCTAAGTGCTTTAGTATTAATATATCTTCATAATGGTCCACTACCTGAAGCTGCTTGAATCTAAATGTTATCTTTGTAATATGTAGTTAGGCTCTCTCAATGGTCACAAACCCTGGTACAGTCACCACTGAAAGGATAAATGTTCATATGCTTACATTGTCTAAACAATAATGCTACCTGTATAATCTATTGAAAAATAGCCCTTTAATCTGTATCAAAGATGTCCAGTCTGTTTAATTTGGGTTGTTCTACGATGTCACTTTGTCAATTCAATCCAGACTTTGTTATCTAACACCCAACTCTATATGCAAAAGCTACTGCATCATTGTCTGCTAAATGTTTTACATAACTTTACAGTCTTAGTGTTTAATGTGACAGTTTCTAAATATTTTTCTTGTTTGTCCAGTGTTAACAGTCATCTAGTCTCCAATTTCAATGTGACCATGTCTTCAAACATTACATATGATCTTATCATGTATTATCTAATTTAACCCTGCAAATCTTGTTTGTGTTTAATGCCTGAAATTACCCATTTAACTTATCTTGTTCAAACTCCTTAATCTATTGCTTAGTGCTGTCCTTTTAGTCAGGTCCTGCATTTACTGTCAATGCTTTTCATGCTGTTTCCTTGGTCTATATAATATTTCCAGTTTCCTAAACATTACATCAACCTCAGATTATTAAAGTGATATGGAGTCATTTTCTTCCCCTTCCTATTTTTTGTCTAATCATAAATCTGGGCCAAGAATAATTCTACACCTTATCTTAAAAACTAAAAGCTTTCTAATTCATTTGAGTTTACCTTCGGTTTTCTTCAGCAGAAGTGGGAAGTATTTCAAATTCCAATTCCATTTTTCAATCAAAATCAATAAAGAATCCTTTTTCATCAATCTTGAAAAGAACAATCTATATAGCTATTCACAAACATACAAATGTAAAACAATCTTATCATTCAAATATACTAATTTTCCTTTTTTCATGTAACAAACAACATGCACCATGTTTCTTTTTTATACCATTTTCTGAGTCATATCCAAATACTTACCTTGCTGCATAGCCTCTATTTTTTAATGTTCTTCTTCGTTGTTTCACCTTCATTATATCCTCTCTGCAGAGCCCTCGGAGCTTTAGCTGCCGATTGAGGTCCCTGACACTAGCGCAGACCAGTTCATCATCACTAATGTCAAATGGGGTTGGTGACAGCGGGGGCTTCTGGCAAAAGGTAACACTCCTAGTTCTGTTTCAAATTTATGTCCTATGTGACACCAGCAAGTTTTTTGTTGTTTGTTAGCTCTTTTGTAGCTCCTTTGGTGTGTACTTTATAAACATATGTTGTTAAAAAGACATGACAAAAAAATATGAATAATCAAATTTTATACCTTGCCACCTTACTATTACACTTTCACTGTTAAGAAAAAACTTTGCATTTGGATAAAAACAAGTATATGAATAATAGAAATCTCTTTCCTAAGTGCTTGTTTAACATTTCTAAAGAAGCTTGTTTAACAAATATCCTGAGGTGTATCTCTTCCAGCACTCAAATGATACTGCCAATGGAAGTTTAAAATGTGACTATCATTTATAAACCTCTATATCATAATGAGAGAGACAGCTATCAATAATCTAATATCCTGCATTTTATATTTTTTAATATGTAAAAAATTACAAAAGTAAAATCACCCATCCATGTCCTATTAGTAAGTATACTTTTGCATTACACTTTCCTTATAAAGTTTCAATTAATTCCACACAAATGCCTACATCTGGATTTGATAAAGACTACCTTGCATCTTGATAAAGAATAGCTCCTTCAAACCATGCAAAATGTAATTTTCATCAACCCTAAAAAATCACATCAAGCTCTTGTTCATTTAAACTCACAATCCTACAACTACCCCTAAAAATGAATATGATGCCAAGAAGGAAACAGATATACTGTAATATGACTAGAGGTCTCATGACACCACTGTAACAACTAAAGACAGAATAGGAAACATAGTAACCCAAAATGAAAAAAAGTACTATGTATTAAATAAACAACCAAAGAAAAAAAGTAAAAATGAAATAAGATATGAAACAAAATGATATTACAATCTCCAAAGATGATCAATAAATATAATAAGTCTAAAGACATTAAAAGACATCAAAGCACCTACAGAAAACTTCTAAGACCAACAAAATAAAAAATCCTGCATACAGTAGCCAAACACATTTGATTTGAATCAAGTTGCTTAAATCAAATCAAATCCAAAGATTCCCTGTATGAAACGACACATATCATTGCACAAAATCTGACACATCTATAAATAAAATAATCTGATGAATTATATATCTTGCAAAGCCTATACTTGGCTTTACTATCTGTGCTTCCAACTAAAACAAAAATCAAAAAAAAAAAAAAAAAAAAAAAAAAAAAAAAAAAATGGGAATCCCCCTTAGCCTCAAACCAGTACATTATGATCCACTTAATAAATGCAGAGTTAATGTCTTGCACAGCATTTCTAACCATCACCATTTATCACTACAGTTTGCAAGAGAGAGGCCAGGACACCCAGCTTTTAAATAAGAGGAGGGAAAGTTTTATCAACAGAAATTTGTGATTATATCATGCTAGTCTACTCTATTTATCTTTTTATTTATTTCTCTACTATGTGCAACTGTTACGCATACCCATGTAAGCAAGTTAACTGGCATGTTGAAACATACCTATAAACCATGTTATATAAAACAACAAACTAGGTATAGCAAAAACATTTTTTTTAATAATAAATGATACCAAATCACTGTCTCTGATATTTTAGAACTGATCCCTGTTGACTGGCATAACATAATTTGACGAGATAATACAATAATACAATACAACTGGTTGATCTTTTGCAGTTTCAACTGACCATCTTTCGTTATCAAAGAACATGATCATCAATATTTAAATAAACCTGCAAATCAAGGAACATTTCTCCCAAGATAAGCCTTTGTGCAACAGGTTTTATCAGCATTCATCAAAACATAAGGAACTACATAGACAAATAAACAACTTTTAATTTCACTTGCTTTACTTTGCCCCATGTCAATAAAATATTACTTGTGTAAAATTGCAGACTGCAACAACAGAATTCTATATTGACTTTTATACTTTCAGGTGAATAAAACAAATGATCTGGACACTTAACACTCTTTTAATTTACTATCTACAAGTTTTGAACTAACATTATTCCAGTAAGGTTAGAAGACAGAGTAAAGTATGGTCTCAATGATTCTTAGGTACGACTTCAGACACTCATACAAAAACAAATCCAAAGGCAACATTACTGACATGTTGCAATTTAGACTTGTAGACTTTAATCTGATAAAGACTTATCTCTAGAGAATTAAAGAGAAGCTATCATAAAAACTAGATCCCCATTTACTTAATAGCTAAGTTAGTCCTGAAACAACTGTGTTAACAAGGAATCAGCCCTGATAACCGTCTATAAATCTCTTATTTTGAACCACTGATTAAGGCATTTAAGAACTCTTTTTGCATTACAATTGGAATGCATGAAAAATATATATATATATGACTATTAACACACTTGCTTTTGCAACAATTAAAGGGTCTCTAGATCAGGAGGTAGAGGTATGTTCTTAAGGTTGGCAAATTTCTTCAAGGCTTCATAATTCTGGAACAATCGGTCAATTTCGGATCTCATGCTGACATTTTCAGAAACGAGTTTATCAATATCAACTTGCTCTGTGGTGCGTTCTGACTCTAACTCATCCTTCTGCTCTATTCTCTTGATGCGGCAACTGGAAAAGATCGGGGCAAGTCCTTCATAATTCTATCCCTTTGAGAGGAAAAAAGTGAAAAATGCACAAAACTTTTGCACTATTTTTCTATCATCTTTCAAATTAGAAAAGATTAACCCCTTCCAATTCTATCATCATAAGATAAATTAAATCAATAAATAAAAAGCAAAAAAGTAAAAAAATAAAAAAAATAAAAAAATAAAAAAACAAGTTCTTTATACTACCTTGCAGCATAACCTCGGTTCTTTAGTGTTCTTCTGCGCTGTTTCATCTTAATTATGTCTTCTCTGCTGAGACCTCGCAGCTTTAATTGCCGATTGAGATCCCTGACACTAATGCTGACCAGTTCATCGTCACTGATGTCACATGGCGAGGGTGAGAGCGGGGGCTGGTGACAAGAGGTAACACTGCTAGTTCTACTTTGATTCACTTAAATAAACATGCATATAAACCTACCAATTTAAGTCATACCATACTCAACTTATAATTTACTTTAAGGGACTACCATCTGGGCAAAACTTTATTTTTTCTCAACAAAATCATTTTTTTGTTAACAAATAAAATGAAATAAATATTGACACTTACTTTGCAAATCAAAATCAGATTCTATTATGTCATAATAGCATATACTTCAGAATATAAATAATAATTTTTTGAGTATAGGTATATATTACTTTATAGAATACTTTATTCAAGACAACAAATTACAATCTTAGGAAACTAAGTTATTTCTATTTTGTTTTCTGATCTTACATCAACATAATCATGAAAATTGCAGATTAAATTCTCACGTCACCTTTTAATATTAGAAACAAAAACATGGACTATTATGAAGTTCTGAGATTCTGCCTCTTTCCTTTTGATGAAAGAAAGTACAGAAAATGTTGAGATATCATTTATTCTGTTATTTTAAAAAATCAAAATGACTACATTGTCAGGATCAGTGTAAATGTATCATTTACCCAAACATGATAGGCCCTTAAAAAAAAGTATTCCTTTGCATGTTCTGGTTATATCTGAACAGTTACTGTAAATCACTTAGTCGCTATATTATCCCGAGTTCCATCTTCTATTGTGTGAAACAAAATGCCAGTTGGAGGGGCTCCATCTATTCAGCTACATCCTTTAATTTTCTCTTAAATGATGCAGTACAACTTCAAGAACCCTTTGTGATCAAATAAACTTTTACAATGACATCATGCCATACATCATTTGGGAAAAGGTATAAGCAGATATAGTCACTCCCATAAGTGAAGCACATGCAAACCATTCCCACCTTTTCAATAGATTATGCCTTCATTTGCTGACATAAAACACAACAATTTTAAATATAATTTCTAAATACTAAACACTTTCAGTGATTTTGGTTCCAACTTTCTTGTTGCATTAAAACTAGTTTTGTAATACTGAGAAAACAAAAACATATACGTAAACAAGTAACAAGTACTCATAATTTACCAAAAGTCCTTTCCTTATACAAAAAATAAGCATAGGACTCATGTTTCTCACTGATACTTTATATTTATTTTGTTCAGCCTTGCAATCATCAATAACATCCACTTTATCATCAGTACAATATCAATTTCCTGTGACTGTCCACAAAAATGTGATGTAGCAATAAAGTTAACAAATAAGTAAATACTAAATAAAAACATTGATGAAAAGAATGATGAGGGTAATTTTGGATGCAAATTACCAAATAGAATTGTATATCTCATTATGAATCCTAGTAAAGAAAGGTATTATAAACCCAAACTTGCACAACTGACGATGCTGCAACATCTCTCTCAGAACTGCACTCATTCACATAAAAGTGATTAAACAAATACAAAAACTTAAATTCAGCTTTTAACTATTTAATAAAGTCGTATCAATAATTTATAATTCTAGTTTCTTCTTGAATTTTAATAATTCACTTCATATGTTTTTTTTTCTTCCCAAA
>NW_020872646.1:31280-33780 GCF_003789085.1 Penaeus vannamei
AATATTTGGTTCATGTTCAATTTATAATTTAACCAATTTTGGTTAGGAATTGTGCCAGATTCCATGGAATAGACTACAAATACAATGTTTTCACTTGCATTTTTCTTCTAAATAAATGTTAGATAGTTCTGACTCACACAAATTTTATATTGCAAATCTTTGATGCAGATTAGCAGCGACTTTCAAAGATCTTAAAACAGCTTACAGCTTAAATTGCTGTACGTCTGTAAGTTTCTCTCATTGCTACACAATCAAAATTCACATCAAGTGAAAATCATGATTAAATCATACTCATTTTTTCACATCAATAAAGTTCCCATATAGCCCCTTTCTATTACAAAAAAGACTTTATTAAAATCCCCTCAAAATAGTCCTGGAAACTAAGGCTTATCTTATGATTGCTATAACCTGTAGCTAAATACTTTGCCATGCTCTTGGTTTGCTGTGGACCCTCTTAATCCACATCCAAACAGTTATTTCACTTATATTTTTTATTTTGTCTTTCATTCACCTTCAAAGACAAAAGATCTTCTTGTCCAGGTACCATCAACCATATTCACAATATGAAGTAAGGACCACATAACACAATGGAGAGGAAATGCTTTTTTGTTATTAGATTAACTTAAAAGATGGCAAATATATAGCTGATGATGAAACCCTCAACAAGGTTTCATCATCAAGCATTCATGCCTTGCAGCAATCAGAAGCCACAGCAATTTTTTTTTATAAAATGGCAACAAATAACATACTTTCAGTGCTCTTTGTGTTCTCATGGCACCCTCTGCAGAAACTTCAACTTTCTCCAAAAAGTATGACAAAAGGTCACCAATTCAGTGCTAGCTGAGAATGTGGGACAAATATCTCGCTTCCTTGCCGTGTTCTTAAGATTGTTTCTTGATAAGAGAGACATTTCCAGATGGTGCTGATAACAGAACGCTGGCATTCATTTTTATTCTTTCGGGACTCCCGTAAAACTTTTTTCATGACAATTACATAACTTCTTTACTATACGAAGCTTGAAATATGAATTTTAAAACAAATCTAAATAAGACTTAGACTCAGAAAAAGAAAGAGGGAAAGGAAGATTAAAAATTACTTTAAGAATAATAAAAAATGTACGATAAAAAGTAATCCTTTCAACCAAATACCCTGCATGTGATAATATCTAAACTACATAATATATGTTATCAGAGCACAAATTCTAAATGTAAATTCATTAAAAGTTATAAAACCAATAACCCATGCATATACCATGCCTAACACCAACCAATTACCAAAGCAACATTCCAGTTCTAACTAAATAATCAATATATGACAGTCAAGGTGACATAGGTAAATACCATCAAGTTGAAGAAAAGCAAGTTATGTTCATTGTGCTTTGGGTTAAAAAGTTGGCATAAAGGTGAGTCTACAGATATTTCAATAAGGAACAATACTAAGGGTGTATAATATACTGTATAAGGTAGAGAAAAGATATATCTGTGCTTGGCTTCAAATCCAGTTGATAGACCCTTGGGATTAAAAGCTACTTAAAGCTATAATCATATCACACAGGTATCTTTTACCTTACTACTCCTACTATATAATATGTACACACAACTTTCATTCAGTTTTTCTGATTACACGCTCTATCCACTGCATCTTTGCCTCACTAATTCTATTCACATAAATAGCTCTGTAAGTACCTGTTTACCTTTTCCTGGAATTTCTAGGAAAGACTTATCATACCTTTTGATTTTATTATCATAATCATCATATTTTCATGAACAATACTAATAGCAATAACAATAAAACTTTTTTTCTTAAATATTCAAGGAATGGGGTAAACAGAAAAAATTCAGCATAGCAACTGCTTCTTTAGTAACCAAGTACTTCTGGAGCAATTTATGTTCAAACAGTTAATAAAACAAAATGAACAGCAGACAGTGCATGTATATATGCACTCTAGGCATCAACAAATTAATTACAATAAGCAAGAGGACTCAGAAAACACATTATTCAACCATCCCACTTGACAAGAGAAACCAAATAACATAGATACTAAGTCGCCTTTGCCTTAAGGACAAAAACTCAGCATTAATCCTACAAATAGAGCATAGTGAAATTCTCTGCTAAAAAGCTGCCACCAGAGATCTGTTCCCTGCATCTTAATACTTAAGATGCTAAAACCTACATATAAACCTCGTAAGGGATTTATTACCAAAATGAATATTTCATTCCCATTGTACACGAACACCAATATGAGTTTTTGGTCAATGTTAGTCTTCTATGTCTAAAAAAATCCTGATGACATATCATATTGTAGAAGGAATGCATAACAACCTAAACTAAATACCACTTAAAACAACACAAAACCCCACAAATGCCTTGAAATCCCCATTTGAAAATAAATCTCCGTCATTGACCAAAAATTTCTATTTTACAATAAGTCTATACCAAACTGTTGAAAAATACATCTTCTATGAGGGTTTATCATATTATTATAAATTTCATCCTGATC
>NW_020872646.1:46007-51007 GCF_003789085.1 Penaeus vannamei
TTTCCAGTTTAAGGAAGAGGAACTGTATCAGGGTAACTGGCATGGTTGTGTGATGTACAACAATTAACAAAATGGATTAATTGATTGTCGTGTCTTCTTTTTTAATTTTTCTAAATCTACAATATATTCATAGTTTATCCTGGAGGTTATGTAACACTATGGCTTTTTCTGGACGATGTTTCTCACAGAGGAACAATGTACGTAAGTCGGGCCATTCGTGGCTCTGTAGCTGGTTTTGTGGGATCCTGGACAGAGAAGACTAGTGTGACCATTGCTTAAGATCAATCTTTAGACTAGTCCCCAGTGCATACAATTAATCATGCCTGGAATCACTTTATTCATAAATGAATGACAAACATATCTTAACCCATAAAATAATGGCACCCATATTGAGATTTTGTTCTCGCAATCCCTTCTTAGATGGCACCAATCAACATAAGCAAAATAAATAAATAAATAAATAAATGTGTGTGTGTGTGTGTGTGTGTGTGTGTGTGTGTGTGTGTGTGTGGTGGTGTGTGTGTGTGTTGTGTGTGTGTGTGTGTGTGTGTGTGTGTGTATGTGAGTGAGTGAGTGAAGTGAGTGAGTGAGTGAGTGAGTGAGTGAGTGAGTGAGTGAGTGAGTGAGTGAGTGGAGTGAGTGAGTGAGTGAGTGAGTGAGTGAGAGTGTGTCAGTGTGAGTGTGTCAGTGTGAGTGAGTGAGTTTGTGTGTAAGTGAATGAGAACAGAGTGTGAGGGAGTAAGTGTATGAGTGAGTGAGTAACTGTGTTTAAGTATTAGTAAGTGAGTGAGTGAGTGAGTGAGTGAGTGAGTGAGTGAGTGAGTGAGTGAGTGAGTGAGTGAGTGAGTGAGTGAGTGAGTGAGTGAGTGAGTGAGAGTGCAATGAGTGTGTATGTGCATGTCTGTGTGCAGTATAAGAGCGTGAATAAATGAGTGTAAGAGTGTAAGTGTGAGAGTATGTGTGTGTCACTGCGTGTGTGCATGTCTGTGTGCCTGTCTTTGCATGTGTACACATGCATGTCTGTGTGCGTGTCTTTGCATGTGTAAGCATGCGTGTCTATGTCTGTGTGCACGTCTGTGCATGTGTGAGCATGCATGTCTGTGTCTGTCTGTGTCACAGGGTATACGCAGCAATAAAATACTGTTTATATTTGACTGATTTCCAGACTAATGTCAAGGAAAACATACTTCAGCAATGAAAGGGGGTCTTCATCTCCCTTTCTACATGAAAGTAATCACATTCGAAGCTAAATTACTTCATATTGTAATATAATCAATATGAATTATGCTGTCCTATTTCTTATTGTACTCAATAAAATGAACTATATCAGATGAGACAAAGATCACAAATTTACTGAACTGATAGCAAATTTAACTGAAAGACAAAAATAAAAGATAACAGACATATGGTTCAGGCAGATGCCTTTTGGGTGCTCACTTCCAAACAAAAAATACAGCTACGTCAACAGTGACCTGAAAAAAATTCTCAAAAGGCATACCAAATCGAAATACATAATAAATCATCATGTGCTTTCCTGGATTTCCTCAGCTACAAACTAAATGACAAATATATGGTGAAACTGTGCTTAGCAATAGGACAGATTTCAGAGATAATAGTTTGAAAGATAACTCCCATTTTACAAATAAATACTGCCACCTAACCCACTGCAAGAGACAAAATTCAGATAAAGTAATATGAATAGGGACACACACTTCAACCTTATGCAAGAAAAAAATGTTATGTTAATAAAATTGCCAAGACCCAGCCAAACTCAAAAAGAAGTCAAATCACAAACACAAACTTTCTAATTAATTTACCTGACCAAGTTACCTAGTGGGAATATCAAAAAGTAAATTTTGATCATCATCTTTGTAGTAATCTTCATATAGAAAAAAACTTAAAAACTACAATGCTAATAGCAAGCTTTAGTTGCAATAACAAGTGACTAAATAATTAGTAGCATCAAAATATATTACTGTGGAAAACAAACCTCAGGCCATGGTTTTAGTAAAGAAAACCAGCATTGAAATAGTATCACACCGGGCTGATATTCAAGCATCAATGAAAGCTGAAAGAGCTGAAGGATATCTAAGGCGCCACACATTATCAACAACAAAATATATCACAGCCTTTCAACATTGGCGTATAGCCAGCAAACTGATTAGCACGAGAAGTAATAGACTACATCAAGGAAAAATCATGTATACATACATTTTTTCCCCTCCTTTTTCTTTTGGGTATGTTATGTATCTTTTGACTTTCAGAGAGCATGTACATGGTTGCAGCAGGATAATGCTACAATATATCAGGACCCTTGAACACATTATGCAAAAATTGTAAGTGTGTAGTAACCATGAATACAGCACCCAGTGACTGAGCAAAAAACATTTCTGAGTATCTTTCCCAGGACTGGTGAAAAACTAGAAGAACACTGAGACCATTAACAAATATTAATATTGAATAAAAGATAATAATAACTGCTTGAATTTCAGCATAGAATGACACTTCCTTTGGTCTGTTTTCCTATACTGTTAACTGCAACTATTGGCAACTAACATTAATAAACAACAGTTTGAAAAAATCCATATATCAGTTTCCAATTTCAGTTATAAAATTACATTAGGTTACTTTTAACTATTCCCTTCTTATATTCTCTTTTTTCCTAAATACCTATCATTATTGTCCTTTATCACTTTCCCCACTCTTCTTGATCTATCAAGAGTTTTTTAAAGTAACAATGTGACAATATCAGTCACATAATTGTAACTAATGTCACATCCCCTGTGCCATGCATTTGCCACTAATCCATGTAAATTGTAAACAATATGGCAGAGAAATGTAAAGTATGCAATGACAAAAAGCTTAAATATTTCTATTGTTACACTGGCACTGGAATACTTAGTGGCAAAGTTACAAAATCAAAGTAAACTACATTGGACAACTGTCACCAGTGCATGAGTTTATAGACAAAATAATAATAAAAAACATATGTATATAAAAAAAACAGAGAGAATGATAGGAGACAAAAGCAGACAAGCAAAACTCAAATTTTCTAACCTCAGACAGCATGACAATGGTTGTAACTTCTTGGTCAAACACCATTCTCCAGAAGTCTGCAATTGTGTTCTCCATTGGGTCTTGAGTGACTATAAATGACTCAGCCAGATCATAACCCTGTTTGATATAGAAATTATTAGAAAATCTTTGTTCACAACTATTGAAGTAATGTAACTAAAGACATAAAACAATCTCATTACAAATTCAAAATACAGCTCAAAGAACCCCATGTGTTTCTTTTGTTCTCAACTAACCGTAACAAAGGAGGCATTGATGTAAGTAGATGATGGTTTGGTAGGCAGTGGTGCAAGGATAACACGATTGTTATCATATGGCAGCAAGAAGTCATACCTATTCTTGGGTTTATTCTCTTCACTTGTTGCAATAGCAAAAGCTTTTCTATCTTCTACTACCTTACCAGCCGCTGTGAAAAAGAGAACATACTATAAGAACACACACACAAAAAAAATAATCAAACATATATGGTGTTAACAGAACAAATTAAAAGGTAACCCAACTCAGATCATGAATATCTCCATCTCGCTTTCTCTCTTCAAATCTCAACACACTGAAGCAATCATAATTCTAAGGATAGTAAATGAGAAAGACAGATGGACGGACGGACGGACGGACGGACGGACAGACAGACAGACAGACAGACAGACACAGAGACAGACAGACAGACAGACAGACAGACAGACAGACAGACAGACAGAAGGAAAGAAAGAATAGCCCCTTACCTCAAATTCCTTCTCAAGGGGCGACGAATCATCTAAACTGTCATGGTGTGTGTGGTTGCTGTAAACTTCTTTCAGCTGAGATATGGTAAGCTCAGTGTTTCCAAACTGGCTGTACTCCATTAGTGCACGGTGGATGAACACATACTGTTTCTGTTGAGATAACACATCCTGGCATCACAAATCTATTTCTCTCTAAACATATTGAATGATAACTTTGAGCAACTCTAGTATGATCATGACTTTTTTTTCTCAATATTATTCCCATGTGCTTTCTGTTAACAGAATTATGCAGAACTAATCTAAATTTATGAATACTGCACAAAAGAAATTGTACATGGGAAAAATATCCCACAGTACCCTGTCTATCACACAACAGCTTATTACACTCTTTCAGAACTCACAAGGGACTGTACGAGGAAGTTTCTCTGATGCCGCAAATCACAAATGAAGTTGAAGATTGAGGCCTGACCTTCTTCATCCAGCTCCATCACCAGAGAGTCTAAAGCCACTAAAGTTCCTGTTCGCCCTACTCCAGCACTGCATGGAGAACAAAAATGTTAAAAAACATAAATATTCTTGAAACATTTTCAAATCTAAATTGCTTTCCCCAATAGCTGAGGTATTTCATATGTACTAGATATATGAAATATAAGTAAAGTAATATAATAAAGGGGATCATTTCATCTAACTGATTTTATTGTTCACAAATTTCGCAAAAATGGATCATTAACGAAAGCTTTAAAAATAAAAATACTATAACAGTAATAACAAAGCAATAAGGAACTTTACCTGCAATGACCAAGAGCGGCCCTTGGTCATGTGAATAGGCCTCATTTATACGCCGCAGGAAGGAGAGTACTCCAGTAGGGTGTTCAGGAGCAATAAAGTCTTTCCAGAGCAGGTAGTGGTACTGGAGAACCTCATGTGTTTGGGGGTCATCTGGCTCACCCCATTCAGCCTCAGAGTCCGAACCATGTAATCTATTGCGAAGAGGTTAGAATCAGTGTCTAAAATTTTTTGTTGTCTTGGGAAAAGAGTAGTTTTTTTTAGCAAGTTGTTCTGATTTTGTTTCATTGCTTTAACTGACTTTATCTTCTAAGGTTTACCTATTACAATTTTTCTTTAATGAACACTCCAATCCATTCATATCTTATTTCTCATTTCTGTTCTTGTTTATTGTATTTCATAAATTATTGTGCATTA
>NW_020872646.1:56007-63507 GCF_003789085.1 Penaeus vannamei
CTTTATTTATTATAGTCTAAAGAGATGGTAAATCAGAGTAATCCAGAGTTTGGGATGGAATGCCAGTTTTTTCTTTTTATAAGATTAGACAAATTATAATTATTTGCATACTATCTATATAATTAGAGAAATAAAACTTGTCTTTAACACTTTAATAATAACAAATATAACTATCTTGAGAACTTCAACAAATATAACATACACTAACCTAGCGATTAGCAATTTGACATAGCTTTTAATGAGAACAAGAATGTGATGGACATCACTTTCCAGTACATGATGCTTTGCTGTACAGCTTAAGCAAACATTGATAATCAACAGACCTGACCACTACTTTAGGAAGCTTACCCGAGAGTATCACAAAGCCTGTGTAGTTAGATTCCTGTGAAGTATACCATCTACAACTGGCGGCAGGACTTGCAGTGACAGGAGGGACCGCCTGTTTCCCCTCGTCATGGCCCTTTTGATGCGGCTCTCATTGCTGGTGGATGCTGCTGCTTCACCCATAGGCATCATCTCCCCCAAGCAAGCCGCACATCCCTCAGACCAATTTCCTACAACCTTTCCATCTCCCAAGAGCAGGTACTTGTCCTTCACAGACCACCTGAGGAAAATCCAATTCTACGTTGTCTACCACCATTATGCAATTTTCAAGCTTTAGCTAGTTACATGATCTCTATCTGTTCTGCAGCTTTTTGTAAGTGAACCATGCATCCTATTTTAAGGAAGAGAATTTTTATGCAATTGCTTTCCAAGTAAGAAAAAATGTAAGATACTGCTCTTCCAATTAGTCAAAAAAAAATCTGAATAACTTTTGAATCTAAAGCAATTGCTTTTGACCTTCAGTGAATTCTGTTGTGAAACAAATCCAAATACAGATTTCATAATATGCTGTTGTGAAAAAAGCAGATTTCCACTAGGCCAATAGTTAACATTATCATTTAATGCCATAAAGAAGGACAAACAATAACTAAGACAAGCATATGCATGTATACCTAAGCTTTCCTCTAAACTACTGAAGTAAATCCTACTGCCAGATACAAAGCATATTGACATGTGTTCATAATTGTGACTGCATGGTAATACATTCAATTCAGATGTGTGTTTTTGTGTGTATAAGGTGGTAATTTCCAACTTTAGAGAAGGTAGGAAACCTGTAAATGTCAAGGCAAAAAAAAAGTCAAGTTTTGGACAAATATATGTGCCAGTTAAAATGTGCAAACATGTAAAGAAAAGCATAAACTTTGCATGTTGTGTGCCTTTTATCAACACCATTTTACTCTATACATTCTATAGTCCCCATTATACTAGAAGTCCATAATCATCAAAATTTGTATTCCCATGATACAACATATTTCACCATGATTTCATAATCCAAGCAAATAACATGTATCAAGTATAAAATCAATTGCTGGCATTCACACACAAAAATGATGGAATTATTTGAAATGACAGAACAAATTCCCTGACATCAGATTATGGAAAGACCCACTTACCTGGAAAAGGCTTCAGCAACATAGGCTCCAGATGCTGAAGGTGACCGGTGCACCTCATCATAGGTGCTGAGAGGCAAGTCTTTGGGCTCCGCTATAGAGTGGATCGTTTTCTCCCTTTGACAATTTCACAATAACAATCCTACACACAGAGGAATGCAAGGCATGGGAATATTAGAATTCCATTTTCAAAAGATCTGGGCCAACACTTGTTTGTTAAGCTATGTTGATTTTAAAATAAAATGCCATTCAATATCAGAAAAAGAGTTTATGTAATTTCCTGCATGCTTCATTTACTGACGTGAAATCAATAAACTTCAATTCATTTCCTGCACAGGTTCCAAGGATATCTATCTGTATATGTCAGAAACTGAAGTCATTAACTGTCCTTCACTTACCTGTGACAGCAGATGGTTCCATTCCGCTCTGATGCCCTTGGAACTGGAAGTCTAAGAACAGTTCGTCCATCATGAGGATATTTCCACCAACTTATTCTTTCAGGTGTTGGTACCCAAACAGCATTGAACACACAGCATTCATGGAAGAACTGTAGCGATGTCTTGAGCCAGCATAAACCTGTGAGGAAAGATCATCATCCATATGAAATACTGAAGTCGCTGTCTTCTTTATTTCTATTTACTATAGCTGTGTCTCATAAGAAAAACAAGTGTTGGTCAATTAATTTCAATATCTTTAAACATTACATGAGAAGTTATAGTAACATCATTAACCTAAACAAAGTAAACTCTACCCTGTGCAAGAACGTTGTCAGTCTTTGAACTTACCTTGATGGTATAGTTTGTGTTTGGAGAGCATTGTAGAAAGTGTAATTCCTGAGTGACCCAGCAACATTCTGTCTATAGTCATTATTATAATATCTTCTCTGGCCATCCCCATTGATGTGTAAGATGCTTTTCTCCACAATTTCTATTTTATAATGGTCAATCACGCCATTGGGATTCTTTGGTGGTTGCCAGAGAATTTTGATGGTGCTGGGGACCTTATTTACACTATGCTCACATTCTAACAGAAGATCAGAAATCCTGTCTGGCACACCATTGAGGGTCATTCCAAACACAGGAGCTGAGAAATTTCCACAATCACGCTTTTCATCAGCAAAGACATCCATGCATGCTTTCACCTGGGGAAATGTGATAATGATACATGAAGATAGAAACACACAACTGAGAAGAAATAAAATACAAAATCAAAAGTTCATATATATATATATCAACAATCAATTACAATCCTTCTCCGGAATTATAGTAATTTCCTGCAGCTCATTGGGACCTTCCTGAAGTGTTAATAATTTGGTGAGTATCACGCAATATGTCTTGTATCTCTTGCTGCCAAGTGAAATTTTTAACTTCAAGCAAGAAGTTTTATGAATGAGAGGTCCCATGCTTTAGCCTTATTGGAAATGAGGATGTCTATGATGCATGTGGCAGCTGTCTTGAACATGTCAAGGCAGGCCATATATAATCTCTAATACACTGCAGCCTACTTTCTCCAAGGTACCACACTGAAGAGGACAGTGGGCTCCAGTAGACCTTGGAGAACATCATGAAAGATATACTTCAATAGCACTAAAGATGAAACCCCAGACTTTGTCCACAATCATAAGGCATCAGTTCCATTTTTTATGTTTGTTAATTGTTTCTCCCCTGCTACTGCTACTTAACTTTTATGCTCCAATGTTAAGAAACAATTTGACATTCATTTTCAGCCATGTAAAATTGAACTCTTTAAATAATAGAGTCCAAATCAGACCCTGACAAAAAACTGAAAGTTCAGGTTTAGCAATTGGGAAGGAATGGGCAGCTGAAGAATTGCAATTATTAGGAATTAACAGATAAATGGACATGACAAACCATGAATTGGTACTGAGTTGCTGGCTTTAACCCTGTAAACATGTGATCTGAGGCTGGAGCTGGCTTCATGGCCTGCTGAGCATCTCCTGTGTTGGGGTCTGTCAGTGATAGAAGGTAGTAACCAACGAACTCCTTCATCTCTTCATCAGGCTGGCTCCATCCTACCGTGAGGGAATCCACAGTGGTTCCCCTTGGTGATGCATTGGGGGTGAACTTGGGTTCTGAAAATAAATGATAAAAATCAATTACCATAATGGTAATTATGGCTAGTATGGTAACAGGGAAGGGGAGGGGAGAGAAGGGGGAGGGGAAGGGGGGGAAGGGGGAGGGGAGGGGAGGGGGTAGGGGAGGGGAGGGAGGGAGGGAAGGGGGAGGAAGGGGGAGGGGAGGGGGGGAGGGGAGGGGGAGGGAAGTGGGGAAGGGAAGGGGGGAGGGGAGGGGGGGGGAGGGAAGTGGGAAGGGAAGGGGGAGGGAGGGGAGGGGAGGGAGGGGAGGGAAGGGGAGGGGAGGGGGAAGGGGGGAGGGGAAGGGGAGGGGAGGGGGGGGAGGGGGGGGGAGGGGAGGGGAGGGAAGGGAGGGGAGGGAAGGGGAGGGAGGGGAGGGAGGGAGGGGGGAAAGGGGGGAGGAGGGGAGGGGAGGGGAGGGAGGGGGGAGGGAGGGAGGGGAGGGAAGGGGGAGGGGAGGAGGGAAGGGGGGAAGGAGAGGGAAGGGGGGGGGAGGGAGAGGAAGGGGGAGGGAGGGAAGGGGAAGGGGAGGGAGGGAAAGGGGAGGGGAGGGAGAGGGAGGAGAGGGGAGGGGAGGGGGAGGGGAGGGGGGGGAGGAAGGGAGGAGGGGAGGGAAGGGGGGAGGGAAGGAGGGAGGAGGGAGGGGGGAGGGGGAGAGAAAGGGAAAAGGGAAGGGAAAATAACAAAAAAAAATGTGTGCATATAACATTTATATACACACAACACACATGTAAAGCAAGCAAAACACAACACACACACACACACACACACACACACACACACACCACACACACACACACACACACAACACCACACACAACACCACACACACACACACACACACACACAAATGAACTTGGAACATGAATTTCCAAGAATAACTGTATCTGCCAATTTTTTTCCGTTTTTTATCTTCACATATCCACTTGCTGATGGGAGCGCCTATAGCTGTTATGTGAGGTATCACTCTAGCAAGCTAGCAGGTGGACTGCCTGTACACAGCACACAGCCTGTGTTAGACTGTTCCATAATAATTACATCACAAAAAAATTCTGGCCCCATCATGACAGAAATATATCATGGAATAAGATGTCCAAAGTGTTCAGTTTTCAAAGATAGAATTGTGATCTAAACCATAAATCTTGACCTCACCTTCAGTAAGAAGGGTCACAATCTCTTCTCTGCTCTCCGTTTCTCCTACTTCATTTGCAACCACAACTTTCAGGTGAATCTCCTCCCCTGGAGTACCAACATCTTCAAGAACTTTATTTGTAGACTCAGCAATTACTTCTGACTGTTCTTCAAAGTTGCTCTCTGCTCTGGCCACCTATTATAAAAATGAAGTATTAACATTTCTACAAAAATTAACATGTATAAATAAAATGTAGCAAATCTAAATATGTTATCAAATTTAAAAGGTCTATGGATAACAATATATTACTCCACACTTTAAAATTAATGAATGAACAATAAAAAAGTATAAATATATAGACATCTTTTATAGAAACAATCGTCTAAGCATGACATTATCACACTTACCAAGATTTTCATTTCATGAACAGGAGCATTATTTCTCCTTGACTGACCATTTGCTTGAATTTCTTTAGGGCCAACAGCACGCACCTTTGTCAGATTTACCTCTGGGGAATCTAGTAAAAGACAATACAGTTACAAAGGCTTGTATAACTTGATATGAATAAGACAACACATTTCCAAATCATAATTTAAAACATAATATATACTTTTCTAATGATTTCAATATAAAACATAATTAGAAAAAAAACAGCAATTAAAGTTACCTTGAACAAGCAGAACAGGTGTTCCACTCTGGTCACCATTACCAATGGTGTTTGAGGCTTTACACTCATATGTTCCATTATCTTTCAGTGTTACATTTTCTATCAGTAGATCTGAAAGGTGCAAATCTGATTCCTTGCTGGTTTCTACATTGTACCTGTAAAAAATGATAGTGATTTTAAATTGATAAATTCCCTCAATGCTAAGCTTGATCCTCATAACTTATCTGGCTAACCTTTTCTACAAATAATGGTAATAGCAATTTACAAGGATATTCTAGGTAAACTATAACCAAACAAAAAGGGCACACCCATACTTAATAACACAACTAAGAAAATGTTAAACTAAATACCCTTACCCCTTCTTTTGTCAAGCTGTTTCCTTATCCTTAATCCAAAAACACCTCAGGAGCAGGGAAGGCTTCAAAAGTACAAGAGAGCTTTGCCTTAAGCCCAGCTCTAACTGTGAAGTTCCTAGCTTCCTTCAGCACAGGAGGAGCTATACACAAACCAAAACAAAGACAATTAAGAAGACACAAAATCAAGTTAATTAGTTGGCATCCATTACAATGTGACTGCTAGCACAAATTTCAATATGTCTGCTAATAAAACTTTCAATAAAGATATCATAGCATTACTTACCCTGTACATGAATGGTAACATTTTTATCTGCAACTTTGTCTTTGTTGGTCTTATTTACACGGCAGTGATAACGCCCTGAGTCTCGGAGGGCAACACGGAAAATCGTTAGGGTACTCATGATGTTCTCCTTATCAGTTTCTGTTTTCACATGATATCGCACACCATCTTGCCTGAAGGAAGTATCACTATTAATACTGAATATAATCTTCAAATGGCTGCAAGAAAATTATGATAGCAAGTATGTCTTTTTTCTCATTTCTCTGGCAAGAGGCATGAGAACAGATTTGCTGGTTTCAAAACAAATTGAGAACACAAGGAGAAGGAAGAAGGAGAAGAAGGAGAAGGAGAAGGAGAAGGAGAAGGAGAAGAGAAGGAGAAGGAGAAGGAGAAGGAAAAGGAAAAGGAAAAGGAAAGAAAGGAAAAGGAAAAGGAAAGGAAAGGAAAGGAAAAGGAAAGGAAAAGGAAAAGGAGAAGGAGAAAAAAGAGAAGAAAAGAAAAAGAAGAAAAAGCAGAAAAAGAAAGAAAAGAAAAAAGAAGAAAAGAAAAGAAAAAGGAAAAAGGAAAAAAAAAAAAAAAGAGAAAAAAGAAAAAGAAAAAGAAGGAGACAGCTAGCCTGGCTACTGATGCTGGGATGCATACATGACATGTCCATTTTTTTTTAGCTTAGTCATTTCATTTACACACTTGTAGGTTTCACGAGAGTTCTTCACAAGGAATCAAAAACTAGCCTACCTAACCACCTGTTTATCCCTTTTTGATGATTTTAGGAATGATTTTAATTTTTTCCTTCTTACTTGCTATTGAATTATAACCAACATAAAAATCCTAAGGTCAGGTATTATCATTATCATTATTGTTATCATTATTATTATTATTCTCATTATTATAATTTCTATTATTACTATCATATAACAATAATAATAAACAACAAATAGATAATAGAATAATAATAATAATAATAATTTAATAATAATAATAATAATAATAATAATAATAACAACAACAATAACAATAATATTAACAATAACAATAACAATAATATTGACAATAACAATAACAATAACAATAATTAACAACACAACAACAACAACAACAACAACAACAACAAATAACAATAATAATAATAATAATAATAATAATAACAATAATAAAATAGTAACAATAATAGTAATTAATAATTTAATGATTATAAAAAATAACAATAATAATAATATAATAATAATAACATTAATAATAATAATAACATTAATAACAATAATAATATTTAATATTAATATATAATAATTAATATAATAATAATAATATTAATAATAATAATAATAATATCAATAAATAATTAACATTCATAATTAATATTAACATTCATATAATAATAATAAACATTCATTATATAATATTCATAATAATAATAATAATATTCATAACATAATAATAATATTCATAATAATAATAATATTCATAATAATAATAGTAA
>NW_020872646.1:87824-92824 GCF_003789085.1 Penaeus vannamei
AATTGTGATCTGTTAATGGAAATCCCCACAGAGCGAGTAATTTAAGACCCTGCTTGTGGCGTTACGCTACCAGCCATTAATGAATTATACATTTTTACGTTTAGTTGTTGGCCCTCACATCCGTAGGGGATGTGATAAACTATTCATAACCGCATATGATATCGTGAGAGTCGGCGTGGAAGTAATAGGGCATCACTGAGCTTCCATGAGTCAGATGCGCTGGCGACACGTCCCAGTGTGCCTCTGAAGCGCTCACCGGGATGAGACGCAGAGCAACATCCTGTTCGCACTGTAAGAATGTTTATTCTTGTGCTTTATCGTTGTGTTGGTGCCTGCTGACAACTCGCACTCCAAAAGACAGCCTTGTTGTTGCAAAGACTAAATAAATATAGCCAAGTCTAAATGCACCTTCACTCATTCATTTCCCTTTTGGGTCCCACTCAGTCGTACCTTACACATCTAATCCTACGCTGATCCCCCCCCCAAAAAAAAAAAAAAAAAAAAACAAAGATAACAAGAAATAATACTCTGAGGCATAATTCAAATCTTCTTTGACAATTTCTTCTTGTCCACTTTTTCCTTCGCGTTAATCTCGTAATGAGACCATCCTCTAAAGAGGGATTGTGGATTTTGCGAAATTATCTTCTCAAGGAACATGCCCTCAACCGTTCCCTCCTCGGCCTCGCCTCCCTCTGCCCGTCTCCTCTTTCTCTTCTCTTGTCTCCTCGCGCCAAAGCCCACCTCTCCTCACTGGTCATCTTTCCGCACCCATTGCTCTCCTCCTTTCCCTTCCTCTCCTCCCCGTCGCTCTCTCTTGTGACATAATTTCCTCCTCCTTTCAGTTTATCTCCATCTCCCTTTATCTTCTACTTTCATTTCATTCCACTTTCCCTTCACTTCATCTCTTCTTTTAAATTATCCCTTTCTTCTTTTCACTTCCTCCCTTCATTTCATTTCCTCGTTATTTTACGTAATTGTCTTCTCCCTTCCCTTCTGTTTATCTTTTCAATTTATCTCCTCCCTTTATTTTTTCCTTATCTCCCTCTTTGACTCGTGGTCACCCCTTCTGCCTCTTCACCCTAGTCTTCCTCCCCCCCCCCCCTTTTCGCCAGTTCTCTTCTTCAACGCATTTATTCCTATTCATGCAAATATGTTGGTGTGTGGGTGTGGGTGCGTCTGTGTGTGTGCATCCGTGTGTTGTGTATGTATGTGCATATGTGTGTGTATCTATGTGTGCCCGTAATCTTCGTGTGTGAATGCGAATAAAACAAAATTTACAACGTTTCTTACAAAAAATTGGAATTGGAATTCATCGAATCTACAAGATAGAGGCGAACATCATGGCGACAGCGGATGAAAGCATAAAAGGAGACAAATGGAATACCAAAGCTCGAATCCTGCTCCAAGTCCTCGCTTCGACGTCCTCCGTGTGACGACCTGGACTCATCTGGGACACAGGGATGAAACTCTCAGGCCATCTCTATTTATTTATTTTTTATTGATTCATTAATTTATTTATTCAAATCTGGTATGATCAATAATAACATTCTTATTTTCTTTTGAATTTCTCATATTCGCTCTAAAAAAAAAAAAAAAAAAAAAATCTTGTCTCTTTATTTTCATCTTTAGATTCATTACAGCAGAGAAATGTGATTTAATGAGATGGTGACGTCACAGACAAACATATAATTCGATGCAGAATAATGCTGACGTCATCGCACATAACAAGAATCGCTCTGGAGATTCGATCTTATATGCCAAAGGATCCAAAATTTCTTCACTGTCGAGTATATCAAACTTTTAAACAAAACTTGAAAGTCCTTTTTTATATATCCGAATTCGACACAATTATGGCCATATGTACATCGCCGGACGCACCAGCCTGTTGTTCTTGGGAAACGCGCCCGACGCCCGACGCCCAGCCCGCTGCCCGGGCCCAGACAGCGCCCGACGCCCAGCCCCGCTGCCCGGGCCCAGGACAGCGCCCGGACCCGTAATTGTTACGAAGGTGACAAGCAAAACAGTCTCAGGCGCGTCGCTGTCACCGCCAGGTTTGCTCAGATAGATTAGTCCAATTAGGCCATGTGTGTTTAACAAGACCTTAGAATTAGGATGTAACACTTTTGCTGTGAGTGACACGGCGCCACGGGCGGGCTCGGGGAAGGCGTTTTCTTCTGTGCTTTTGTTCATGTGTGTGTGTGTGTGTGTGTGTGTGTGTGTGTGTGTGTGTGTGTGTGTGTGTGTGTGTGCGCAAGTTTGTGTGCGTATGTGTGTATGTGTGTGAGCGCGTTTGTGTTAGTGTGTGTGTGTGTGTCTGTGTGTGTGTATGCGTGTGTGTGCGTGTATGTGTGTGCATGTGAGCGCGTTTGTGTGTGTGTGAAATAAAATGAAATATATTCTATGACAGATAAATCATTATTCAACATTTTCCATTCATAAAACAAGAAAACTCAGTCTACACTCAGTAGGTTCATATTAATGTTATATTTAGTTCTTAACACATGGCGCTTCTCTGCGTTTCCACCTCCTCGCGCCGCCCTTGCTTTTGGCCTTCCTAGAAGGACTCTTCCATAATATGACCTCATTTGCATAATCCCATTAACCTTAAACTCTGCTAAATCCGTAAAACTTACTGCTGGCAACGCGTGTTTTGATTAAACTCTGTTCCCAGGCACATTAAGATCATTTCTTATCCGGTCGAATGATTATAACGTGACTTTAACTGTCTCCGGAACACGAAGCCTGGCGATCCTCACAACTTGTTTCTACTCGTTTACGACGCGCCGCACCGAAGGGGGACGCTGCGAGCGGCGTCCGAGCGCGCAAGGCCGCCTCCCCGAGAGCAGAGCAGTGAGCGATGGGCGCGAGAGGCTCCCTCCCAGAGAGCGATGGGCGCGAGAGGCTCCCTCCCAGAGAGCGGGCGCGAGAGGCTCCCCCAGAGAGCGACGGGCGCGAGAGGCTCCCTCCCAGCGAGCGATGGGCGAGAGGCTCCCTCCCGAGCGATGGGCGCGAGAGGCTCCCTCCCAGAGAGCGAATGGGCGCGAGAGGCTCCCTCCCAGTGAGCGAGGGCGCGAGAGGCTCCCTCCCAGGAAGCGATGGGCGCGAGAGGCTCCCTCAGAGAGCGATGGGCGCGAGAGCTCCCTCCCAGTGAGCGACGGGCCGAGAGGCTCCCCAGAGAGCGATGGGGCGCGAGAAGGCTCCCTCCCAGAGAGCGATGGGCGCGAGAGGCTCCCTCCCAGTGAGCGATGGGCGCGAGAGGCTCCCTCCCAGAGAGCGATGGGCGCGAGAGGCTCCCTCCCAGAGAGCGATGGGCGCGAGAGGCTCCCTCCCAGCGAGCGACGGGCGCGAGAGGCTCCCTCCCAGAGAGCGACGGGCGCGAGAGGCTCCCTCCCAGTGAGCGATGGGCGCGAGAGGCTCCCTCCCAGCGAGCGATGGGCGCGAGAGGCTCCCTCCCAGTGAGCGATGGGCGCGAGAGGCTCCCTCCCAGAGAGCGATGGGCGCGAGAGGCTCCCTCCCAGTGAGCGATGGGCGGCGAGGGATCCCTCCCAGAGCGACGGGCGCGAGGGCGAGAGGGCTCCCTCCCAGTGAGCGATGGGCGCGAGAGGCTCCCTCCAGCGAGCGATGGGCGCGAGAGGCTCCTCCCAGTGAGCGATGGGCGCGAGAGCTCCCCAGCGAGATGGGCGCGATGCGAGCGATGGCGCGAGAGGCTCCCTCCCAGTGAGCGATGGGCGCGAGAGGCTCCCTCCCAGCGAGCGATGGGCAGCGAGCGATGGCGCGAGAGGCTCCCTCCCGAGCGACGGGCCGCGAGGGCTCCCTCCAGTGAGGCGATGGGCGCGAGAGGCTCCCTCCCAGTGAGCGATGGGCGCGAGAGGCTCCTCCCAGAGAGCGAGGGCGCGAGGCTCCCTCCCAGAGAGCGATGGGCGCGAGAGGCTCCCTCCCAGAGAGCGATGGGCGCGAAGAGGCTCCCTCCCAGCGGCGCGAGAGGCTCCCTCCCAGAGAGCGATGGCGCGAGAGGCTCCTCCGAGCGATGGGCGCGAGAGGCTCCTCCCAGAGAGCGATGGGCGCGAGAGGCTCCCTCCCAGTGAGCGATGGGCGCGAGAGGCTCCTCCCAGAGCGCGGGCGCGGAGGGAGCGCGAAGTCGCTGGGAGGAGCCTCTCCAGAGAGCAAGGGAGCCTCTCGCGCCTCGCTCACTGGGAGGGAGCGGGGAGGACCATCCCAGTGAGCGACGGGCGCGAGAGGCTCCCTCCCAGAGAGCGATGGGCGCGAGAGGCTCCCTCCCAGAGAGCGATGGGCGCGAGAGGCTCCCTCCCAGTGAGCGACGGGCGCGAGAGGCTCCCTCCCAGAGAGCGATGGGCGCGAGAGGCTCCCTCCCAGAGAGCGATGGGCGCGAGAGGCTGGCGCGAGAGGCTCCTCCAGAGAGCGACGGGCGCGAGAGGCTCCCTCCCAGTGAGCGATGGGCGCGAGAGGCTCCTCCCAGGAGCGATGGGCGCGAGAGGCTCCCTCCCAGAGAGCGAGGGCGCGAGAGGCTCCCTCCCAGCGAGCGATGGGGCGCGAGAGGCTCCCTCCCAGAGAGCGATGGGCGCGAGAGCTCCCTCCCAGAGAGCGATGGCGCGAGAGAGCTCCCTCCCAGTGAGCGACGGGCGCGAGAGGCTCCTCCAGAGAGCGATGGGCGCGAGAGGCTCCCTCCCAGAGCGGATGGGCGCGAGAGGGCTCCTCCCAGCGAGCGACGGGCGCGAGAGGCTCCCTCGCGAGAGGCTCCTCCAGTGAGCGATGGGCGCGAGAGGCTCCCTCCCAGAGCGATGGGCGCGAGAGGGCTCCCTCGCGAGAGGCTCCTCCAGCGAGCGACTGGGCGCGAGAGGCCCCTCCAGTGAGCGACGCGAGAGGCTCCTCCAGCGATGGGCGCGAGAGGCTCCCCCCAGCAGAGCGATGGGCGCGAGAGGCTCCCTCCCAGCGAGCGATGGGCGCGAGAGCGCAGTGAGCGATGGGCGCGAGAGGCTCCT
>NW_020872646.1:95514-108610 GCF_003789085.1 Penaeus vannamei
TCTTTATTTTCATTTGCTTCTTTTCCAATACTCTTTCTCCTCTCTTCTCCCCTCCTCCCCTCTCCCTCTCCTTCCTTTTTATTCTTTATTTCATTTGCTTCTTTTCCATCTCTTCTCTTCTCCCCTCTCCCTCTCCTCCCCATTCCGCCTCCCCCTTCCTTTTTATTCTCTTTTTTTCATTTGCTTCTTTTCTATTCTTCCTTTCATTTTTTTTTCTTTTCTATCTCTTCTCCTCTCTTCTCCCCATTCCGCCTCCCCTTCCTTTTCATTCTTTATTTCATTTGCTTCTTTCTAATCTCCTCTCCTCTCTTCTCCCCATTCTTCTCTCCTTCCTTTTTATTCTTTATTCATTTGCTTCTTTTCCATCTCTTCTCTCCTCCCCTCTCCTCTCCTCCCCATTCCGCCTCCCCTTCCTTTTTATTCTTTATTTCATTTGCTTCTTTTCTATCTCTTCTTTCTCCTTCCCCTGTATCTTCTTTTCTATTCTTTCTTTCATTTGTTTCTTTTCTATTTCTTCTCCTCTCTCCTCTCCCTCTTCTCCCCATTCTGCCTCCCTTCCTTTCTATTCTTTCTTTCATTTGTTTCTTTTCTATTTCTTCTTCTTTCTCCTTCCCCTGTATCTTCTTTTCTATTCTTTCTTTCATTTGTTTCTTTTCTATCTCTTCTCTCCTCTCCTCTCCCTCTTCTCCCCATTCGGCCTTCCTTCCTTTCTATTCTTTCTTTCATTTGTTTCTTTTCTATCTCTTCTCCTCTCTCCTTCCCCTGTGGCTTGTCCTCCTCCTCTTCGGTCTATTTGTCTCCTCTTCTCTCTCCTTCTTCTCTCTCTCTCTCTCTCTCTCTCTTCTCTCTCTCTCTCTCTCTCTCCTCTCTCTCTCTCTCTCTCTCTCTCTCTCTCTCTCTCTCTCGCTTCTTTCTTCCTTCTCTTTTGAAGTATCTTTCTTCTCTCTCTGCTCCTTCTTACTTATTCAACTCTTAATTTTCCTTTATTCTCTCCCTTCCTCTCCTTCTCTTCTTCTTTCTTTCCCTCACCTTCTCCTCTTTCCTCACCCTCTCTCCTCCTCTTCCTAAATCTGTTTCTCCTCTTCCCTCCTCCTTCTCCCCCTCTTTCGTCTCAAATGCCTCTTTCGTCCCTACTTTTCCTTTTCCTAAATCTGTCTCTCCCCTTTTCCTCCTCCTCCTCCTCCTTCTCTTACCCTCCTTTTCCCCGCATGTTCCCTCCCATCACGTTCTCACCTCCTCCCCTCCTCTCCCTCTCTTAAATTTGCTCTTTCTCACTCCCCTCCTTCCACCCACGTTTACTCTTCCCCTTTTCTGTCTTTGCCCTTCCATGTATCCCATTCTCTCGTCTCCTCTCCCCCTCATCTCTCTCCTCTCCCTCCCTTCCCCTCCCGTTGCCCCTCTAGTTCATCCCCCCTCTTCCTTCCTCTCCACCTCCCTCCCTTCTCTCTCCTTTCTCTTCTCTCCTCTCCTCTCCCTTCCCTTCCTCTCTCTCCTCTCCTCTCCCCCTCCCTCCCCTTTCTCCTCCCCTCCTCCCCTTCCCCTCCCCTCCCTCTCTCTCCTCCCCTCCCCTCCCTCTCTCTCCTCTCCCCCTCCTCCCTTTCCCCCCTCTCTCTCCTATTCCTCCCTTCCCCTCCCTCTCTCTCCCCACCTCCCCCTCCTCCCCCTTTCTCTCCCCCTCCCTCCCTTCCCCTCCTCCCTCTTTCTCCTTCCCTCCTCCCTCTCCTCCTTCCCCTCCCTCATTTTCTCTCCTCTCCCTGTCTCCTTCCCCCTCCCTCCTTCTCCCTGCCTCCTTCCCCCTCCCTCCCCCTCCCTCCTCTCCCCTCAGTCATGTCTTCGAACGCATGTCTGACGCCCCTCTGACACGTTCCAAATCCCTGTGAATTGAGATGTCCCCAGCACAAAGGAATCATGGGTACAGGCTCTCTCATCTCTCGTCTCCTGTCTCTCCCTTTCGTCTTCTTTTTTGCTTTGTTTCTTTTATTCTTTCTAAACTTTCTCTTCTCTCTCTCTCTGAACTCTCGGTCTCTGTCTTCTCTCTCTCTCTCTCTCTCTCTTCTCTGTCTGTCTGTCTCTCGCTCTCTTTTTCTCTGTCTGTCTGTCTTCTCTCCTCTCTCTCTCTCTGCTTCTCTCTCCTCTTTCTCTGTCTCTCTCTCTCTCTCTCTCTCTCTTTTTCGTTCCCCACTTTTCTCCGTTTTCTGTTCCTTCTGTTCTTCTTTCTTATATTCTCTCTCTTCTTTTTTTTTGTTCCTCCCTCGTTCTTTCGTCTGTGCCTTATGATTTATTTATTTTTTTATAATTACTAGCCATTTGCACTCTATTTTCGTCATCCTATTTCGCTATTTATCGATCAGTATCGATATGTATTTGTCTACATATCTATTGATGTCCATATCTATCTATCTACCTGTCTGTCCGTCCGATTACGTCTATCTATTTATTTCTATATTTGTCTATCTATCTCTCTATCAATCCGTCTGTTTATCGGTACTCACTTTTTCTGTCATTCTTTCTCTTCTTTCTTTGTAAGTTAACACCTTTATCCACAAGTAAAATAATAATAACAATAAACAATAATGGTAATAATAGTAATAATAATATAATAATAATAACAATAAAATAATAAAGGAATCCCATCTACTTCCTATTATTTTTTTGTTCATGAATGTTATTTTGCAAATGTAAACAATACGACATATACATGTATAACGACTACTTTCAATAAACTTTTTATTCGGATGTGATGTGTGGCTTAAAATGATAAAATACAGATCCATTTTTTATGCTCACAATAACAATTATCACGATAGACAATAACAATAACAATAAAATACAATAGCAGCATTATTGATACATTTAATTATATTCAAACACGTGTTGATATAATACTATTTACCCCCCCCCCCTAGATATAAAACTTAATCGAAAACAAACAAACAAACAGTGATTTTCCTTCTCCAACAAAAACTGCACGCACAAACACAACGCACACCCACGCACACACACCAGACACACACACACAGAAACACAGACACAGACACACACAGAAACACAGACACAGACACGCACACACGCACATACACACGCACACCCCACATCCATACCCATACCCTCCCCACTGCACCCCCCCCCCCCATCCACCCCTATATACCCACCCCCCACCCACCCCACAAACACTCACAACATTCCCCCCCCCCGACACCTCACCCCTACCCAACCCAAAAGCAACCCACAAGCCAACCCCAAACCCAACCCGAATCTCCCTCAGGAAAAACCCATCCGTCTTGAGAGTCCTTAGCAACGCAAGCCATGGGAAGGTGGAAGGGGGGGGGGCTTAAGACGCTATACGAAGATCGGGCTTAAGGAGGGGCTGGTGGGGGGTGGGGTGGGGGTGGAGGGGCTGGTGGTGGGTGGGTTGGGGACTGGTGGGGGGTGGGGGTGGGGGGATGTGGGGCGTTTTGTGGGAGGGGGAGAGGAGGGATGTGGTGATGTGGGAAGGGAGGGGAGGATTTGGGAGAGGGATGTGGGAGAGAGGGGAGGGGTGTGGGAGAGAGAGGAGGGGTGTGGGAGAGAGGGGAGGGGTGTGGGAGAGAGGGGAGGAGAGAGGGGAGGGGTGTGGGAGAGAGGGAGGGTGTGTGTGTGTGTGTGTGTGTGTGTGTGTGTGTGTGTGTGTGTGTGTGTGTGTTGTGTGTGTGTGTGTGTGTGTGTGTGTGTGTGTGTGTGTGTGAGGCAGAGAGTGAGAGAGAGAGAGAGAGAGAGAGAGAGAGAGAGAGAGAGAGAGAGAGAGAGAGAGAGAGAGAGAGAGAGAGAGAGAGAGAGAGAGAGAGAGAGAGAGAGAGACAGAGAAAGAGATAGATAGAAAAGATAGATAGAAAAAGATAGATAGATAGAGATAGATAGACAGACAGAGAAAGAGAGTCATTAAGTGGAAGGAAAAGTTTTTTTTTATGTGGGAAAGAGAGTGACAATGTGGATTACACTTGGCTCATTTGATCGAGGTGTGGATACCGAGTTGGATTTCACTAAATTATTAAATTACCAAGTTATTCTTCTATCGAGGTGTGAGGGTGACATTTCTGTTAATCTTCTTTGTCGCATCTCTCATCTCTCGCTCTTTCTCTCTTCTCTTCGTTGTTCACTCACTCCTTCGTTCGCTCTTTGTTTCTGTCTCTCTATTCATCCTTTTGAGATGTAACCACTTGTCTCAATTACTCACCCGCTCTCTCACTCAATCTCTCTCTCTCTCTCTATTTATCTTTTTCTCTCTCTCGCTCTCCTTCCCTGCATCCCTCCCTCTCTCTTCCTCTCACTCCTCATTCTCTCTCTCTCTTTATCTTTTTCTCCCTCTCGCTTCTCCCTCCCTCCCTCTCTCTCGATCTCTCTCTTCCTCATTCCTCTCTCTCTCTCTATCTTTTTTTTCCCTCTTCCTCTCGCTCTCCCTCCCTCTCCGATCTCTCTCTTTCTTTCTCTCTCTTCCTCATTCCTCTCTCTCTCTCTCTCTCTCTCTCTCTCTCTCTCTCTCCCTCTCTCTCTTATACCAACCGCTCGTCCTTAGGCAGGTTTTCGCGAGGAAGACTCCAACAACAACAAACAAATGCATTTTCCTCACGACCTGAAACAACAATCTTCTCCCTCGTGTGCACTGACATGTTCTCTCACACTTTCTTTGTTATCCGTTGTTGCGTCTTGAAACGTCACGGTCTTCTCTGTTTTTCATCGTTTATCACTTGTTTTGTCTTCCCTCCGAATTTTTCGCGATGACGTCACCCGTGTCCAGCCAATCAGCATGCGTTTCTTCGTGATGACGTCATGAATGCGAGATATGCGATCTAGCCAATCATCGGGCGTTTCTTCGCGATGACGTCACGCATATTCGCCGTACGTCATCGGTACAATGCATGCGAATGACGTCATATGAGAGGATAGATGGTCAGGATAACGAAAATAATATAGAGGAGAGGGGAGAGTGGTAAAGGATAAGAAAGAAGAGAAAGAATGAGAACAGAGAGAGAGAAAAAGTAGCACTGAGAGAGAAATGAAATAGAGAAAAGAATAACGAGAGACGTGAGAGGAGATGAAAACAAAGATATAAGAAAAACCAAAAAAAGAACACTAAGATCCGAAAAGAGGGAAACGTGAGAGAGAAGAGATCTAAAAGCAAACACTGAGAAGTGAAGAAAGACGAAAAAGGAGAGATGAGAGAGAAGAAAGAAGAGAGGAGAGATGAGAGAGAAAAAGTGGATAGAGATGGAGAGGAGGCAAAGGGAGGAGGAGATGAGAGCAGACAGAAGAGAGAAAGGAGAGGACAGAGAAGAGAGAAGAAGAGAAAGAGAGGACAGAATGATAGATGAGAAGAGAGAAGGGAGGAGAGGAGAGAAAGAGAGGGACTTGGGGAGAGGAGAGAGAGAGACGAGAGGAGAGGATAGAAAAGCGAAGAGAAGGCAGAGAAGAGAGACGAAAGGAGAGGATAGAAAAGCGAAGAGAAGGCAGAGAAGAGAGAGAGAGAGAGAGAAGAGGAGATGATAGAAGACCAAAGAGAAGGCAAGAGAGGAGAGAAGAAGAGAGAGAGAAGAAGAGGAGATGATAGAAAGACCGAAGAGAAGGCAGAGAAGAGAAGAGAGAAAGAGAGAGACGAAAAGAGAGAGACGAAAAGAAGAGAGAGAGACGAGAGACCACCGCGCACACACATCACACACAACCCTCACAACCCATATCTTAAGACTGCCTATGGTTACACACTCCTCGCCCGTCTTCATCTCCCTTAAAGCCTTGTGAGTCTTCGTAAGCCAGTTATGTAAATAAGACAGACACCTCAAGCCCCGCCAAGACAGGAGGATTTCGTAATAGAAATAAATAGACGTATTTCTTCCGCTGATCGTTTCCTCGAAATGTCAAGATCTGGCGGTGCGAATTGTGACTGGTTCGTGTGGAATGGGTGTGTGTGTGTGTATGTATACACACACACACACATATAATACATACATACATAGCAATTACATTACACAACGCACGCACGCACGCACACGACACACAAATACATACATACCATCACACAACGCAAGCACGCACGCACACAGCAGCACGACACACACATACACACAACATTAATAGTATGCAATACACACATACATACGACATTATATACATAGCGTTGACAAAAAAGAACGCACGCACACACCACAACACGTATACATATATAGCAGTATAAACCAGACTAGCAGCAACGATTTCACACTACACCTTACAGCATGACATACCAGTACACAAACAGCGCGCCACAGCGATCCGACTGGCTGCTCAGACTTTACTGGAAGTGGATCTGCTCTCTCGCGGCAACGTAGTAATTCTTGTCGAGCACACGGACACAACGTCACCCCCAGTGCACAAGCCGCACACGACAAGACGCACAAACAGACCCACAAACAGAAGACACGCCACAAACACGACTGAAAGTGAGGCGCCCCGCCACTCCGCACCCCCCGGGTGCACCAGAGCTATCTCATCACTGCGCAGCTGAGGTTCGTTACTCCTGGTTCCACGATGGCTCTCCACCACCAGCCTCGTGGCCGCGCGACCTTGGTCCTTCACACGCTTCAGATAAATCCCTGGGCGGTTCTTGACTCATTTATGCGCTTTCTTTGTCTTCTACTGGCTTTTTTTCTCTCTTTTCTGCGTCTTTATTCGCTGTCTCGTTGGTTTTGTATGTGTGTGTGGTTGTGTCCTCTGATCTTATGTTCTCTTAATTCTTTGTTCGCTCTATGTCCGTCCTGTCTGTCGTTGTCTTGCTCTCTCTCTCGTCTCGTTCCTACCGTCCTCCGCTCCCTTGCTCTTCGCTGTGTTCCTTTGCTCTCGCTCTCCTTCTATTAGAGGACTGGTTATTCTTCTATGATTTCTCCCCCTAATCATCCAAGCCTAGCCCTAAGAAGAAAAGAGGGAGAAGAAGAAGAAAAGAGAGGATAGAAGAAAAAGAATAGACAACAGGAGAGCAAGAAAAAGAAGAAAAGAAGGAAGAAAACATAGAGAAAAACATAAAAGAAGAAGACAAGAAGAAGAAAAAGAAAAAAGAGAGAAAGAGAGAAAAAGAACGAGAAAAAAAAAGAAAAATGGAAAAGTTCAGAAAACAAGAATAACGAAAAACAAACAGAAAGAAAATAAAGAAAGAAGACGAAAAAAAAACACTTTCACAAGCGAGCAGACCACCGTAAGGACCTCTCTCCCATCGCAAAAAGCCACTTCCTTCCTCCTTACCGTCACCTCCTCCTCCTTGCTGCCTTCTTCTCTTTCGGGCGCCGGGCTGTCCGCTCGAGAGGCGGCGGCGGTGTGAGTCGACTTTCTCCTCGATCTCCATTAAGCTATGCAAGGATCATCAAACCTCACCTCCACGCAGGTTTTTATCCGCAGCATTTTCCCCGGATCATAATCGGTCTTTGTTTTCTCTCTCTCTTCTCTTGCTCTAGTTGTTGTGTTCCTCTTTGCGGTTCGTTGTGGTTGTTCTCTTCTTTTCGTCTCGTTTATTGTTCTTATCTCATTTCTTTTCGTTTCTGTTAGTGTTTTGGTTCCTTGTGCCCGGCTCTTTCGGCTCGTTTGGGGTTTGTCTGCTCTTGTTTCTTGATTTTTGGCTTTGCTCTTTCTTTCTCATTGCTCTTTTTTTTCTCGTTCTTCCCTCTTTCGGTCGTTTGGTTGTTTACTCTTTTTTTTTCTCTCTTTTGTTGGTTTTCTTGGTCTGCTTGTCTGTCTCTATCCTTACATCTTTCTCTCTTCTCCTCTTCCTTCTTCTCCCCTTTCCTCCTCCTCCCTCTCCCTCCTCCTATTTCCTCTCTCTCTCTCTCTCTCTTCCTCCCTCCCTTCTCTCTCTCTCTCTTCTTACTCCCTCCCTCCCTCCTTTTCCCTCTCCCTCTCTTCCTTTCTCTCCCTCTCCCTCTATTTAACTATTCATTCTTCTATATCTCTCCCCACATCCAACACTCCCTAAGAAGAAAAGAGGAAAAAGAAGAAAAAGAAAAGGGAAGAAGATAAAAAAAAAAAAAAGAAAGAAAAGAAGAGGAAAGAGAGTAGAAAGAAAAAGAAGAAGAAGAAGAAAAAGAAAAAGAAGAAGGAAGAGAAAAAGAAAAAAAAAGAAAAAGAAGAAAACAAGAAAAAAAAAAAAGAAGAAAAAGAAAAGCAAAAAGAAGAAAACAAGAAAAACGAAAAAGAAAGAAAGAAATAAAGAAAAAAAAACGAAAAAAAAAAACACTTCACAAGCACAACACCGTAGCCTCTCCATCGCAAAAGCCTTCCTCAAAGCAACACCGTAGCCTCCTCTATCGCAAAAGCCTTCCTTTCCTTCTCCTTCTCCTTCTTCTCCTCCTTCTTCTCCTTCGCCCGCCGCCCTGTCCCTCGAGCGAGCGGCGGCGGAGGTGAGTCACTTCTCCTCGATCTCCCATTAAGCTATCAAGGATCATCAAAACTCACTCCTCAAGGTCTTTTATCCGCGCATTCCCCGCGATCATAATCTCTTTTTTCTCTTTCTTCTCGTTCTCTAGTTGTTGTTCCTCTTTCGGTCGTTTGGTTGTTTCTTCTTTCTTCTCTTTTTTCTTTCTCATTTCTTTTCTTTCTTTGTTGTTCTTCCTCTTTCGGTCGAAGAAAAAAAGAGAAAAAAAAGAAAAAGAAGAAAAGAAAAAAACGAAAAGAAAAAGAAAAGGAGGAGAAAGTAAAGAAAGAACAGTAAGAAAAACAAGAAAACGAAAGAAAAATATCAGAAAGATGCAATAAGAAGAAAAAAACAGACGAACAAAGAAATACACTGTCACAAGCACACCACCGGTAGTCCTCCCCGCTCATTCAGCAAACCAGCCTCCTCCTTCTGCCCTTCTCGACCCTTCCTTCGTCCTCTCTCTCTCTCTCCCTCCTTTCTCCTTCTCCCTTCGTTCTCCTTCGGCCTGTTCCCTCGCAGGAGCGCGGCGGCGGCCGGGTGCGTCACTTTTCCTCCGATCTCCCATTAAACGCCCTCATCAGGGATATGCCATAACTTGCACTGTCACACAGTGAGTGTTTTTATCCCGGCGCATTCCGCGCATCATAATTCTTTTTTTCTCCTTTCTTCTGCTTCGTTCTAGTTGTTGTTACGGCTTCTTTTCGGTCGTTTTGGGTTGTTCTCTTTCCTTTCTCATTTTTTTCTTGCTTCATGTCTTGTGTGCTTATCTTTTGATTTGATCTCTGCTTCTGACACTGCATTTACTGGCTCGTTGGGTTTGAGTCTGCTAGCTTCTTCTAATTTATATGCTTTGCTCTTTTACTTTTTCTCTTCCTCGATTTTTTATCGTTCTTATTGAGGATGTTCTCGTTTGCGGAAGTCGTTTGTTGTCTGCTCTTTCTCGTGGATTTTTCTGTTACTCTCGTATCTTGCTACTTTACGCATTTTGTTGCTTTATTTATTTTTCTCGTTCGTTTCTCTTTCGGTCGTTTGGTTGTCTGCTTCTTCTTGCATTCTTTTCTTTCTTTTCTTTTTCTTTTTCTCGTTCTTCCCTCTTTCGGTCGTTTGGTTGTTTACTCTTTTTTCTCTCTCTTTTGTTGGTTTTCTTGGTCTGCTTGTCTGTCTCTATCCTTACATCTTTCTCTCTTCTCCTCTTCCTTCTTCTTTTCCTCCTCCTTCTCCCTCATATCTCTTATCTCTCCCTCTTCTTCTTACTTCCTGCCTCCTCATCTCTCTCGTGTCTTCTCTCTCCCTCCGTTCCTCTTCTCCCTCTCACCTCTCTTCCTTTCTCATCCGCCTTTCTCTATATCTATTCTCCTTCTTATAATCTCTCCCCACATCCAACACTCCCTAAGAAAGAGAAGAGGAAAAAGAAGAAAAAGAAGGAAGAAAAAAAAGAAAAGAAGAAGAAAAGAAAAAGAAAAAGAAGAAAAAGAAAAAAAGAAAAAAAAGAAGAAAAAGAAGAAAACAAGAAAAACGAGAAAAAAAACAGAAAGAAATAAAGAAAAAAAAACGAAAAAAAAACTTCACAAGCACAACCACCGTAGCCTCCTCCATCGCAAAAGCCTTCCTTCTCCTTCTCCTTCTCCTTCTTCTCCTTCGCCCTGTCCCTCGAGAGGCGGCGGCGGCGGGTGAGTCACTTCTCCTCGATCTCCCATTAAGCTATCAAGGATCATCAAACTCACTCCACAGGTCTTTTATCCGCGCATTCCCCGATCATAATCTCTTTTTTTCTCTCTCTTCTCTTCTCTAGTTGTTGTTCCCTCTTTCGGTCGTTTGGTTGTTCATTACTCTTTGTCCTTTCTCTCTTTTTCTTTCTCTTTGGTGTTTTTTCTGGTCTGCTTGTCTTGTCTGTTTCTATTATTTTTCCTCTCATCCTTCACTCCCTCTTCCTTCTTCCCCTATCCTCTGCCTCCCTCTTTCCCTCTCTCTCTTTCCTTCCGTTTCCTTTTCCTCCTTCCCCTTCCCCCTCTCCCTCTCCCACCCTCTTTTCTTCTTCTCCATGCTCCTCTCCTCTTTTTCCATCTCCTCCCTCTCCTATCCTCCCACCCCCTTTCCCTCCTCCCTCCCTCTTCCCTCTACTCCCCACCCTTTCCCCCCTCCCCCCCCTTTCTCCCCCTCCTCCCATACCTCCAAAGAAAAACAAGATGGCGACCTCCCACCCCCTCGTCAGGGCGTGAAGCAAAGCCAATCTGCACCTCGTCAGCTGTTGACAGGTCGCCCCCGCCCCCCGCTCCCTCGATATACCCGTGACGAGCTTATCAACTCCTCGGTCGTTAAGATAAGAGATAAGCATGCGGTTAGATCGGTAACGAGATTTGCACTGTGGGTATGCGCGACGGGTGGGGTGGGGTGGGGGGTAGTGGAGGGAAGGGAGTATGGAGTAGGGGAGTAGGGAGGGGAGGTGGGAGAGTTTGGGAAAAGGTAGGGAGAGGGGGGTAGGGAAGGAGAGGGAGGAGTAAGGAGGAAGGGAGTAAGGGAGAGGGGGAGGAGAGGGAGGGAGGGAGGTGTGTGAGGAGGTGGGAGAGTGGTGAGAAGGGGTAGGGAAGTTGGAGGAAGGAGGGAGGGAGAGGAGGGAGTAAGGAAGTAGGAGGAGAGGTGGGAGAGTGTGATAAGGGGAGCAGGGAGAGGGAGTGAAAGTGTGACAGTGGAGGTGGGGAAGGTAGGGGGGAAGGGAAGGGCACAGAGGGAGGGTATTATAAAAGGAAGGTTGGGAGGGAGGGGTTGGAGGGGTGTCATGAACGAGGGGAAAGAAAGAAAGAAGAGGAAAAAGGTACAAAAAACAGTGAAAAGAGAAGACAAACACAGAGACGACAAGTAAGAATCAAAAGAAGTGAAAGATGGAAGACAAGAAGCAGAGAGAATGAAAAAAAGAGAAGAGATATGGACACGAAGAAGGGGGCAGTGAATAGAGGGAATGGAAAGAGGGCAATACACATCCCAGAAGCCCCGATAACAACCTTACGATAACAACTCACAACAGGTAATGGCCCATTGACACAAACTGCCTGGTTAAGGATGCCAGAGACACAGAGAAAATACAATAATCATTACCCATTTATTTCTTGTCAATAAGAGACAGTTTTCTGTGCAGTTCATCATTCTAGAGAAAGAAAGAAAGAAAGAAAGAAAGAAAGAAAAGAGATAAGTAAGAAGAGCGAAGAGAAGAAGAAAGAAGAGAAAAAATAAAGAATAGAGAAGAAAAGAAAAGAAAGAAAAAGAAAAGGAAATGAAATAAGAAAAAAGAAAAATGAAAAATAATAAAGAAGAAAATGAAATAAAATAAAAGAAAATGAAGAATAAAAAGAAAGAGGAAAAAAGAAACGAAAAGAAAAAAGACAGAAAAGAAGGAAAAGAAAAGAAAAACAAACAAACAGGCTTGAGTATTGAAATGCTAATAATAGGAATTCCAATAATGGTTACACCAACAATGGAAATTTCCTATTATACGATCACGATTAGATTATGTGAAACTTAGGAAAAATTACAAAATTCGATATATAATCTTTAGAGAATGATGAAACGGTCAAATACCAATTTTCAGTTATTTTTTTTTATTACACATAACACTTATACCTCTCTTAATTAACAGGCAGTATTGACCCTCCTTTAAAGAAAGAAAAAAAAAAAAATATAAATAGAGACAAAATATATATATATATGAGAGAGAGAAAGACACACACACACACATCACATACACCCATATAGACAAGGTCCCCCTTAATAAGCCCAACAATAAACAACAAACAAAAAACAACATAAAGTACCCCCTTAAAAACATTTACATACACGTGGGTACAAGTGGGTACAAGTGGGTACAAATCCGATCCTTGCGACCCGGATGACAAACACAAAAACCCACACGCTCCCCGAGTCATAAATTTGGCATATGGGGCATGACAATCGACCTCACACACACATCAAGGGAGTGGCATGAGGAAGGAGCATTAGACACGTGTTTCATGAGGGAGGAGGAGGTGGAGAGAGGGAGAGAGGGAGAGGGAGAGGGAGAGAGAGAGGGGTGGTAGATGGGAGAGAGGTGTATTAGAGGGATTCCGAGGGAGAGAGAGAGGGGAGAGTGACCGAGGTGGGGAGAGGGAGTGAGAGTGAGGCGGGCCGCGAGGGAAGGGAGGGGGTGGAGATAGAGGAAAGAAGAGGGGGTGAGAGAGAGAGAGAGAGTAGAGATGAGTGAGAGGAGAGAGAGAGGAGGAGCGAGAGAGAGGAGACGAGAGACGAGAGGAGAGAAGCGGATAGAAGGAAGAGGAAGAGAGGGAGTAGGGAGTGTTGAGAGGGAGGGAGAGGAGGGAGGCGAGAGGAGAAGAGAAGGAGTAGAGAGAGGAACGATGTAGAGAAGAGACAGAGCAGAGGAAGTGAGAGAGAGAGAGTAGATGAGAGAGAGAGAGAGGGAGATCGGAAGAAGTTAAGCGAGGAGAGAGGGAGGGAAGGGAAGAGGGAAGGGAGGCTGTAGGGTGAGTAGAAGAGGAGAGAGAGAGAGCAGAGAGAGAGAGAGAGAGGGAGGAGAGAGAGAGATGGAGAGGAGGACTCGAGGAGAAGGAGGAATGAGGAGAGAGAAGAGAGAGAGAGCAAAGAGAGAGAAGAGAGAGGGAGAAGAGAGAAAGGACTCGTCGAACAGCCGGAAGTTGGCTT
>NW_020872646.1:117043-119543 GCF_003789085.1 Penaeus vannamei
TCCTCCCCCTCTCCCTCCCTCTTCCCATCTCCTCCCTCCTTCCTTCTTTCCTCTCCCTCTCTCTTCCCCTCCCCTCCTCCTCCCCCTTCCCCTCCCCCTCCCTCTCCACCTACCTCCCTCCCTTCCTCCTTTTCCTCTCCCCCTCCTCTTCCCCTTTCCCTCCTCCTCCCCTTCCCTTCCCCCTCCCTCTTCTCACCTCCTTCCCTCCCTCCCTCTTTCCTCTCCCCCTCCCCTCCTCCCTCTTCCCCCTCTCCCCCCTCTTCCCATCTCCATCCCTCCTTCCTCTTTCCTCTCCTCCTCCCTTTCCCTTCCCCTCCTCCTCCCTCCCTTCCCCTCCCCTCTCCCTCCCTACCTCCATTTTCCTCTCCCTCTTCCACCTCCCTCCCTTCCGTCTCTTCCCCTCCTTCTCCCTCTTTCCCCCTCCCTCCCCTCCTCTTCCCCCCTCCCCCTCCACCTCCCCCTCCCCCTCGAAGCCACAGGGGAGGGCAAGAGGCTGAGATAATCTTGCGAATCTCAATTGCGAGTCAAAGGAGACACAAGGAACAAGGCGCGAGTGGAAGAGAGGAAGACACCGCCTCGACCGCCTTCCTTCCCGCTCTAAGACGCTATTGAGGAAAGGATGGAGTCTGTGACCTGGAGACGAGGGAGGAGGAGGAGGGAGAGGAGGAGGAGGAAGGAGGAGGAGGAGGAGGAGGAGGAGGAGGAGAGGATAAGTGGTGGTTGTGTGGTGTTGTGGTGGTGGAGCGGGGAAGGAGGCGGGATGGTGGAGGGATTCGTGTACCTGGAGGAGCGAGGAGGTGGTGGTGGTGGGAGGTGAGGAGGAGGAGAGGTGGAGAGGAGTAGGAGGAAGAGGGGAAGGAGGAGGAGGAGGAGGAGGAGGTGGTGGTGGTGGTGGAGGAGAAGGAGGAAGGAAGGAGGAAGGAGGAGGAGGGGGTGTGTGGTGGAGGAGAAGGAGGGAAGGGGAGGTGGTGGGGTGCGTGGAGGAGGGATTCTGGTGACCTGGAGACGGAAAGGGAGGAGGAGTATTTGTGGTGGAGGGGAAGGAGGAGGAGGAGGGAGGAGGTGGTTGTGGTGGTGGAGGGGGAAGGAGGAGTGGTGGTGAAGGATTCTGGACCTGGAGACGAGGGGAGGAGGCAGGAGGAGGAGGTAGGTGGTAGGAGGTGATTCTGTGACCTGGGCGAAAGGGAGGTGGCTGGTGGCAGACGCGAAGGGGAGGGAGGTGGTGCACGAAGGAGGAGTGTGATGTGGTGGAGAGGATTCTGTGACCTGGAGACGAGGGAGAGGAGGAGGAGGAAGAGGAGGTGGTGGTGGTGGTGGTGAGGGAAGGATTCTGTGACCTGGAGACGAAAGGGAGAGAGGGCTGGTGTGGTGGTGGAGGAAGGAGGAGGAGGAGGGTAAGGAGGAGGTGGTGGAGGAGAGGAGGAGACGGGCGAGGAGGTTTGGCGGGAGCAGAGTGAGGAGCGTGGTGGTGGTGCGCAGGGGAAGGAGGGAGGAGGAGCGGCTAGGTTATGTGGTGGGTCGGAGGAGGAGAAGCCTTAATTGTGGTGCCGAGGAAGAGAGGTGGCTGGAGCGAGAAGAAGTTTGCGGCGGCAGGACGGAGGTAGGTGGCGGGAAAGAGAAAAAAAGGAGGCAGGAGCGGAGAGGGTGGTGGTAGCAGGAGCCGAGGAGGAGGTGGGTATGGTTGGAAGAAGAAGAAAAGGAGAGGGGAGGAAAAAATCAGATAGAGGAAAAGAAATGGAAGATAACCTGTAGAAGGAAGAACGAGAACATATATCAACAGATATAACAGATATATAAACAGATAATATAACAACGGGAGGAGAAGGAAAAATGTAGAACGAAGAAAGTAGAGAGAAGAAGGGTAAGAAAGACGAAGAAGAGGATAGAAAAATAAGAAGGGAGGATATATGGAAACAAGAGAAAGAAAGACAGTAAAGGACAATCAGGAGGGAACTTAAAAATAAAGAGAAAAAAGAGGAGGAAAAATGAAAGAAGGAGGAAGAAATGGAAGACATAAAAAAAGAGAGAAGAAATAAGAAAATAAAAGAAAGAGAAGAAAAAAGAGAAAGAAAAAGAGAACATAGAAAGAGGAGGAAGCGAAAATATAATAACGAAGAAAAAAAAGAAGATAGAGGAAGAAAAAGAAAAGAAACGAAGAAGACATAGAAGAAAGAGGAAGGAACAAGGAAGAGGAAGGAAGAAAAACAAAGGAAGAGGAAGAATTCGAGGAAGGAGGGAGAAAGGAAGAATGAGAGGAAGGAGGGAGAATGAGAGGCAGGAGGGAGAAGAGGAGGACCTGGAGGAGTCGCCGACCTTTGCCAGCGGGTTGAGAGACCAGAGACGGGGCTTCGTTCCGCACAAAAGGCTCTCTCGGTGTGGCTTGGCGGAGGAGAGAGCTTCGCTGATCAGCGTGACAATGGGAGGGGGGGAGGAGGATGGGAGGGAGTGCGAGGAGGAGGGAGGAGGAGGGGGGAGTGGAGGAGGGAGGGCAGAGGGAGGA
>NW_020872646.1:137043-144543 GCF_003789085.1 Penaeus vannamei
TTACAACGACAAACCATAATTCCCTTAATAGGCCATATGATCAGAACAGGCTTCTCTTCAGCACGCAATCCCGTCCCTATCGATACGACTTACGGAGTCCCAAGGGTCAAGCAGTACCATTTGGGGTCACCGCGTCTCCTGATGATGACCTGAGACGGCTCTAATAACCCAGAAATCCTGAGAGGAGTGGAGTCGGTGCTTCGCGTCCGATATTCTTGGAAATCCAATATATCGAGACGAGCATTTACACGATAATCACACCGATGTGTATGCACATCGATTGAGTTGGAGATACGTAAAAAAAAAAATAAATAAATAAAGGCGACAAGACAGAAATATAATGCCTTTGATCTTTCTTTCTTTCTTTCTTTCTCTCTCTCTCTCTCTCTCTCTCTCTCTCTCTCTCTCTCTCTCTCTCTCTCTCTCTCTCTCTCTCTCTGTCTGTCTGTCTCTGTCTCTGTCTGTCTGTCTGTCTCTCTCTCTGTCTCTCTCTCTCTCTCTCTCTCTCTCTCTCTCTCTTCTCTCTCTCTCTCTCTCTCTCTCTCTCTCTCTCTCTCTCTCTCTCTCTCTCTCTCTCTCTCTCTCTCTCTTCTTTCTTTTTCTTTTTTTTTTATCTCACGCGTCGAACACAGACGAGTTCCTTATCTTGTCAGTTCTTAAGTTCCTTTGACTTCCCGGTGCAGATTGTCTTCCCACGTAATGAGAGATTTTACCAAGATTTTAATGAGAAAGTTATTGAACTGCGTCGACTATTGCCTCAGCCAAGTTGCCAGAGAACCGAGTTGCTGTATTAATCTTCCCTATTCGTTTATTCAATTATGAACTCACTTATCCATAGTTTGATTGATTTATTTGTTTATTTATTCATCTGTTCGTTTGTTTATCTGTCTGATTATCTGTATATGATCCTGTTTATTTATTTACATATTTGTTTGTCTATTTATTTATCTATTCATCTATTCATTAACATATGTCTGTTTGTTTATTTCATAAATCTGTCCATTCATATTCATCTATCTATTCATCTGTCTATCTATTCATCCTTCTATTTATGTATTCCTTTGGTTATTAATATACTTAGTTGCTTATATATATATATATATATATATATATATATATATATATATGTATATATATATATATACATATATATATATATATATATATATATATATATATATATATATATATATATATATATATATATATATATATATATATATATATATATATATATATATATATATATATTATATATATATATATATGACTTTACTCGTGTATTTATTTATTCATCTGTACACTTACTTATCTAATTACTGGTTCAAGTTATATTCCTTTATACATTTACGTCTACGTTGATATATTTTGTTATCTATCATCAATGTTTATCTCATTCGATTTTCTATTTATCTTTTCAATTATCTATTGATCGTGTGTAATCAAAATAATCAAAAGAATAATATTTTTTTTTTTCGTTCAATTCTTTTTTTTTTTTTTTTTTTTGTTCAATGATTCACCATTTTCTATATTCACTTTTCTATGTGTAGGAGTCTATCTATCTATCTATGTTGTTATCATTCTATACAATATCACGTTTATTATCATTTTTTGTATAATGTGTATCGTTTTGCTATCATCATTTAACATTGTTGATTTGATTATTCTTATCATTGTTCCCTCATTTTTCTTTTCACTTTCTTTACCTTTTATATGTCACTTTTAATCGGTTTAGGATTTTTTTTTTTCAATATATATTTTTTTATTGAGGGGAAGAAAGCTATTACACAGAAGTGCCATTTTCAGCTTTCCAAATGAAATCACTTTTAATCGGCTTAGCATTTATTATTATTCTTTTTTTTATAATAAATAGTCTTTTCTGAGGGGGGAGGGGGAGGGGGGGAGCTATTCCCGTTCACCGTATATATTATAATGATTTAAAGGATTTTGTGCAATTAATGGGTTGTTTAGATTTTTTTTTAATATAGAAAATCTGTTCTCAATCTCTCTCTCTCTCTCTCTCTCTCTCTCTCTCTCTCTCTCTCTCTCTCTCTCTCTCTCTCTCTCTCTCTCTCTCTCTCTCTCTCTCTCTCTCTCTTGAGTGCTATTACGATCTATCGAAATATATATATAACGAAACAATGAAACATAAGGCAAGGTAATACAAGCCGGATTATACCTCACAAGTCACAACAAACATGATAACTTATAACATAAACAGCAAAATATAATCACACATTACAAAACATACGATAGAACATAGAAAAGTATAATGCATAAGAGAACAGAACAATCATGAAATATGCAAAAGAAGAAGTGACATGCATTGCGAAATAGTAAGAGAGAGACAAACAAACATACGAACAAGAGATGATTCTTTCTCTCCCTCCTCTCTCCTCTCTCTCTCTCTCTCTCTCTCTCTCTCTCTCTCTCTCTCTCTCTCTCTCTCTCTCTCTCTCTCTCTCTCTCTCTCTCTCTCTCTCTCTCTCTCTCTCTCTCTCTATCTCTCTCTCTCCTCTCTCTCCTCTCTATCTCTATCTATTATCAATCTCTCTCTCTCTCTCTCTCTCTCTCTCTCTCTCTCTCTCTCTCTCTCCTCTCTCTCTCTCTCTCCTCTCTCTCTCTCTCTCTCTCTCTCTCTCTCTCTCTCGTTTTTTCGCAGTAAAATCAGTTGATGTTTTTCTTTTTCTTTCTTTTTCAATTCGCTTCATCTTAATAATTTATTCACATATACACTTACTTATCATTATCATTACTTTCATCATTTTTATCATAATTTTCATCAATCTAATTTATTGATTTATATATATATGCATATATATGTATATTGATTTTTATGAATTATGAATATGAATTTTGTTATTTTTACTGATAATGATAATAACAATAGTAATAATAAATATTTAATAATAATGACAAAATCATTAATAATATGATATAACAGCAATAATAATGATAATAGTAATAATAAATAATAAATAATAATAATAATAAATAATAATGATAATAAATAATGATAATGATAATGAAATAATGGTATATAACTATTGATAATAAAAGGATAATGATAATAATGATAATAATAATAATAATAATAATGGTAATGATAATAATAATAACAATAATGATAATAATAAATGATGATAATAACAATAATAATAATATTAATGAAATGATAATGATAATAACAGAAATAATGAAAATAATAACAGTAATATTAATTATGATAATAATAATAATAATAATATGATAATAGTAATATTATTAATAATAATAATAACAATGATAATAATAATAATAATAATAATAATAATAATAATAATAATAATAATAATAATAATAATAATAATAATAATAATAATAATAATAATAATAATAATAATAATTATAATAATAATCATAATATATAATAACAATGATAATTACTGATGATTAATGATAATGATAAATAATATAATAATGGTAATAATCATAACAAAAACAACAACATTAATAATAATTATAATGATAACAACAATAGCAATAATAATGGTAATAATAAAGATAACAATAATTGACAATAATGATGATAACTGTAACAACAAAATCAAAATAACACATCGTATTCAATCTTACCTGATATGCAGCGCGGATGGTTTGCTATGAACGTATCCAATAAAGAATCGGATTCCACATCTCACATATGATCCAAAGAATTGCCTTTATTGTCTTTACTTATAATAGATTAATTTTCACTTTGATTTGTCTGATGAAATTAATTATTTTTTTCTGCTAGATTCATTTACACTTTGATATGTCTGAGGAAATTAATGATTTATTTTTCTAATCAGTATCATCACATGTATGACTATTTCTGGGGGTCAAAATACACACTGTTTCAAAGTAGAAATGAAAAGAAAAGAAATAAATACTAAGCTTGATGAAACGATACTGTGTTTATCCGTCACGCTGTAATTATCTTTCACTTGATCGTCTGTAATGAACTGAGCGAAAAAATAACACAAAGCATTCACAGGACAGAGGAAATGTTTTTTTCTTTCTTTCTTTCTTTTTCTTTTATCTTCTCCTTTCCCCTTTTTCTTCTCTTTTTCTTTTTCTTTTTCTTTTCTTAGTTCCTCTGCTCAACTCCCACCGTGGACGAAGGTTCCAGAAGCCAGGAGTCTCGCTTCATTTTATCTGTGAAGAGAACGAAATGTTAGTGGAGGCGAGAAAAAGAATAAACATCGATAGAAAGGAAAATGCCAACTGCTGCTCGTTATCATTAAAAAAAGAAGAAAAAAAAGTGGGGTGCATGCAAACTAATTTCCTCTTTCGTTCACAGATAAAGTATCCAGATTTGTTGAATCGACTAAAAATACATCTTGTTAAGATATTGCTCTTTGTTATAATCCAAGTCGTTATTTTCATTATAATTATTTATTTTTCTTTTTACTTTTCATGTCAACAGACACGCTACTTATATGATGCTAAAGCCTTTGAAATCCGGTTTACCAGGAAAATGATTATATCTGGTTTGTTAATACTGTAAAAAATGATTAAATTCATATTTTGTTTTTTGCCGTCTTAAGTATGTTGTCTGTTTGTATGAGTGTGTGTATTTGTGTGTGTCGGAATCTGTGTGGGTGAGTGCATAAGTGCGTGCGTGTATAAGTGTGTGTTTGTGTGTGAATTTGTGTGTGTGTGTGGGAATGTGTGTGCGTACATATATATATATATATATATATATATATATATATATATATATATATATATATATAATATATATATATATATATATATATATGTATATATATATATATATATATATATATATATATATATATATATATATATATATATATATATATATATATATATATATATATATATATATATGTATATATACATATATATATATATATATATATATATATATATATATATATATATATATATATATATATATATATATATATATATATATATATGTATATATATATGTTATATATATATATATATATATATATATATTATATATATATATATATATATATATATATATATATATATATATATATATATATATATATATATATATATATATATATAATATATATATATATATATATATATATATATATATATATATATATATATATATATATATATATATATATATATATATATATATATATCATATATATAATATATGTATATATATATATATATATATAATATATATATATATATATATATATATATATATATATATATATATATATATATATATAATATATATATATAATATATGTATGTATTATATGTATATATATATATATATATATATGTATATATATGTATATGTATATATATAGATAGATAGATAAATAGTTATATGTATAAATGTGTGTGTATAAACATATATATATGTGTGTCTGTATATATATATATATATATATATATATATATATATATATATATATATATATATATATATATATATATAATATACATATATGTATATATGTGTATACATATATATACATATGTATATATATACATATATATATATTATATATATATATATATATATATATATATATATATATATATATTCATATCCACTTCACAAAAATTTCATAACAGTCAAAATTCCTTAATACTTTATTATCGCACCAATTTGGACCCATTAGTGGGGAGGGGGGGGGTATCAAAATCGCTTAACGAGCACTTTGAAAAATGTTACGGATTGGTGCTAAAGATTCCCGGATGAGGTGACGTCATCAATAAGTTGGAGATACGATGCTGATTCCCGAAAGAGGAGAAGGAGAAAAAGAAGAGGAAAAGGAAAGGAGAGGGAGGGAGGAGCAAGACAAGAAGCAGGAAAAGGTGGAGGGGGAGGGAGAGGGAGGAAAGGGAGGGGGAGGAGGAGGAGGTGGAGGAGGGGAGGAGGTGGTGGTGGTGGAGGAGGAAGGAGGAGGAGGTGGGTGTGGACAGGAAGAGGAGATGGAGGAGGGGGAGGAGGAGGGGGTAAAGACAAGGAGTAGGAAGGGTAGAAGGGGAGGGAGAGGAGGAGGAGGGGAGGGGGAGGGGAGGAGGGGAGGGGGAGGAGGTGGTAGTGGTAGGTGGAGGAGGAGGAAGAGAGAGAGGAGATGGAGGAGGAGGAGGTGGTGGTATAGGTGGAGGAGGAGGAGGGGAGGAGTAGGAGGAGCAAGACAAGGAGCAGGAGGGGAGGAAGAGAGGAGGAGGTCAAGGAGGAGGGAGAGAGGAGGAGGAGGAGGAGGAACAGTGGAGGAAGATCTGAAGGAGGGGTAGGGGGAGGAGGAGGAGGAGGAGAAAGATCAGAATAAGGAGGGAGATGAGGTGAATGGAGGAGGATCAGGAAGAGGAAGGATGAAGAGAGGGGAGGAGGAGGAGGAGAAAAGGGAGGAAAAGGAGGACGGGAAAAAAAAAGAGGAGCATAGATGCATAAAAATGAGAGAAGAAAAGAAAAAAAAGGAAAGAAAGGAAGAAGAACGAAGAAGAAAAATGAGAAGAGCATAAAATGAGAGAAAAAGGAAGGAAAGGAATGAAGAGAAACGAAGAAGAAAAATGAGAATAAATGAGGAAGAGAGAAAAAAAGGAAAGAAAGAAGAAGAGAAGAAGAAGAAAAATGAGAAGAGCATAAAATGAGGAAGAAAAAAAAAGGAAAGGAGAAGAAGAAACGAAGAAGAAAAATGAATGCTCGACGCAATATCTGAGAAATGCGGATCAAAAGCTTACCATCGACGTCTATTTTAGTAAACGTTAATCCCATGTCTTGGCTTGCGTTGCCAATCTCTCGCAGCAATTACTAAAAAGCGGATATGGACGCACATACGCACGCACAGGGGAGATAGAGGGAGATAGGGAGAAAAACTGGGAGAGAGGAAGGGAGGGGAGGAGTGGGAGGAGAGGAGAGGGGGAGTGGGGAGAGGGGAGGGAGGAAGAGAGGGGGAGGGAGGGGGGAGGGAGGAGGGAGGGAGGGGGGGGAGAGAGAGAGAGAGAGAGAGAGAGAGAGAGGAGAGAGAGAGAGAGGAGAGAGAGAGAGAGAGGAGAGAGAGAGAGAGAGAGAGAGAGAGAGAGAGAGAGAGAAGGAGAGAGAGAGAGAGAGAGAGAGAGAGAGAGAGAGAGAAGAGAGAAACAGAGACAGAGACAGACAGTCAGACAGACACACAACCATACATATATCATCAAACATACATACACACACATACACACATATACAGACATTACTGGACGGCGACGACGAAAAAAATAATAAAAAAACACACACAGTGGTGGTAATTCCCTAGCACTACTATGAATACATAGCACATACTGACACTTGACAGTCCTAGCTTACGGGGTGCCGGGGTAGGTAAGACCCTCCCAGTCGCCTATCTCAAGTTGGCACTCGACTGGCACGTGGAGAAACTTGCCCTGTGCCAGATATGTCAATTGGCTCTGCCGTCGGGGTATCGCGGAATTTTGGAGCGATAATATTCTGCCGTCGATGTGTTT
>NW_020872646.1:146661-149161 GCF_003789085.1 Penaeus vannamei
CTTCATTCTCACTCTCTCGCTCGCTCTCTCTCTCTCTCTCTCTCTCCTCTCTCTCTCTCTCTCTCTCTCTCTCTCTCTCTACTCTCTCTCTCTCTCTCTCTCCTCTTTTATCTCCTTCTTGGCTTTCAAGGAAAGCTTGTTTCTTTGACTTAATTATTGTCTATACGGATGGAAACGAACCGTAACAAAGATGTACCTTACAGCGTAACGTTCTGCTGCAATATTGTGACAACTTCTCTCTTTCTCTCTCTCTCCTTCTTTCTCTCTTCTCTCTCTCTCACTCACTCTCGATCTATGTCATCTATCTTATGGCATCTTTTTATCGATGATTTAAAAGGTCAGTTTAAAGAATTCTTGCATTTACTGTTATTAAGTAATCTTTTTGTCCACGAAATGAAATAAAACAAAACAAAAAAACAAAAACAAACAGGTAGCGTACACAAAGGAATATGAAGGTTATCATTGGCATTCATACTTTGTAATTAGAAAATATACATGTATTTACCAAACTTCTTGATAGCATTTGAATGACTTCGTATCAGAAAGGTTGGTTCAGAGAAAGGGGACGGAAGGTGAAGGAGAACGGGAGGAGAAGACTTAGGTAACTACGAGAAAGAGCGAAAGGTGGGGGGAGAGAGGAGGGGAGGGGAGAGAGATTTCAGTTGTTTGAGAGAGAGAGGGAGATGGAGAAAGAAAGAGAAAGAGAGAATTAGACAGTGAGAAAGAGAGAAATAATGACACGCTATCAAGAAGGATGTTTAAAACAGAAAAGGAATTTCACCGCAAAATCCCTTAAGATTTGCAAAGCACGATTTCCTGTCAGAGCGGTTTTAAGTCTGTTTTTCCTCAGTAAGAAACGCAACCAATGCTGACTTAAACTCAAACCCATGATATTATTTACTTACTACTTATTACCAAGTTTTTATTACTATTATTTTATTACTATCATTATTTCACTTCATTTTTATTATCATTATTATTACTATCATTTTATCATTATTATTACTATCATTTTTATTATTATTATTATCATCATTATCATTCTACTATCCGTTGCTATTAGTATCATCATTAATTTCTTCATATTTATCTTAATCATTATCATATCATGATTTAAATTCATTATTCGGTATATTATCATCATGATGATCATTATCTATCATCATGTTGCGATTATCTGATCATACTATAAATCTTCTCATTATTTCACTATTTTCATATAGCCTTATGTAACCTTGTTACTTGCTTTTCAGTATTTCTCTTTGTCTTTTTTCCTTTCATCATTGCGCATTTATTTTGTGTTTTATCAGTTTCTTACGCCTTTGCATTCTACCTTCTGTGATGCTGTATTTTGTTGATTATAATGTTGAATGTTATTAGATTCGCGGCTGGATGGGAAAGAAGATTACGAGAAGCTGTTTATGGCCAGGTATTAAATACACAGAGAGAAAGAGAGCAAAATAACGAAGAAACAAAGACAAAAAACGTAGAGTACGAGCAGTAGGGCTTATGTGAAAGAAAAAATAAATAGGAACGATATTAAAGATTATCGGTCAAGCAAATCTCATAATAAAACAAAAATTACAGCATCACGACGTAGAATCAAAGCGTAAGAAAACTGATTAAAAACAAAGAAAAGCGCAAATGATGAAAAAGGAAAAGAAAAAGACAAAGAAGAAATGATGAAAATGCGGTGAAAGAGAATTAACGAAATATCAAATAGATGATAAGGAAAATTCAGAAAGACAAAAAGGAATCATCAAAAATGATCATTATTTTTATTATCATTTTTATTATCATTATGATTATTGTTATTATCCATCTTTCATTATTATTATTATTATCAATTAGTCAGTGTAGTCACTATAGTGATCATTCATTATTATTATCATTAATAATAATAATCATAATTGTTAATTTTACCATTATCGTATTATTATTATTATTATATTATTATATATATTATTATTATTATGTTATTATTAACATTATTACTCTATCACCTATGTTATCATGAGCAGTTTGATATATAAAGGTGTCAGAAGTTGAGAGAGGAGGGTGGGAGGGGTGGAGAAAGAGAGAGAGGGAGAGAGAGAGAGAGAGAGAGAGAGGATAGAGAGAGAGAGAGAGAGAGAGAGAGAGAGAGAGGAAGAAGAGAGAGAGAGAGAGAAAGATAAACTACCCTGCTATTTTTAAACAAAACTGCAGTAGAGAAAAATAAAGCGAATGAAGAACAACAATCATCGTAGAGATTATAAAGCCTTCCTTTCCTAATCCAAGTTCTCTTATTGGCTCGTTCAGCCAATCAGCTCTCGTGAACGAAAGGCCCAACTGAAGCCTGAGAAAAGTCATTTAAAACATTTAGCGTCAACAAGAAATTATAATCAAAATGATGATAATGAGATAATAGATATGATTATATAATATCACAAACGATGATAATAACAATAATAATAATAATTATTATAATAATAATAATAATGAATAATCAGAATAATGC
>NW_020872646.1:154161-169161 GCF_003789085.1 Penaeus vannamei
AGATTTAATACGACGATCGTCTTGGAAAGTAGTTTTAGTTAACATATCATGTCAACAATAAACAATAATTCCGCAATTATTTTGTTCATTCGAAATTCCTTTAGACAAAATTCTTGTTTCTATCTATTCCATATTTTTTTCTGTTCAAGTTTTTACCCAACTGAAGTACGTTTTCAAAGGCAAATATAATTCAATATACATCTTTTGTAAGTTGCTTTAAAATTATGTTTTACCAAAGGTGCATATGCTTAAAGGAATACTCGTCTTAAAAACTTGATAAAAATAATATAAAATCATGGGAATAGAGTAAAATGAAATGTAAATAAGATCTTGATAATAAGGTGAATTACAACAATCCACTTCATACCAAAACAAAGTTAGCATAGGATCCAACTGTCCTAATGCAATAGTAGTAGTATTTCACACCTTGGTAACTATGCTGTCTGATTTGTTTTCATTCCGGCCCATAAGTAGCATTCATTTATTTCATGACACTGTTAATTACCGTGACAACAAACCTTTCATGATATATAAGTAAACATCAAACTGCTATAAAAAAGGAGATCGTGCAGTTCGTTCTATGTTGCAAGTCCAAAAACTAATGATTACTAAAATCGGATCTGATCTAACGAACGTGATTCTTCTCTTCTCTATGTTCGTTTTCTTTATCTAAGTAGGCAACGCGGAACGAAGACAACATTGAACGAGACAATAAAACAATATTAGTTTCTTTTTCCACCTATTTCCTTTGCCCTTTTCTACTCCGTCTTGATTTTTACTTCTTTTTCTGCTTCACTTGTTCTCTTCCTCCCATTTCTTTTACTAATCAATCATATGATGATGGGAGGTATACACAACAAAATGTGAAAAGCGCATAAACATTAACACAAAGACAAGCAAATCCCCCCAACACAGAAAAAAAATCCAAAATCAAACGCTCAATTTTTTCATACTTTTTCACATTTTAAACACTGGAAAAAGAGACATAAACAAAAGTAGAAAGATAAAGAAAGTTAGAGAAATAGATGCAAACAAAAATTTAAGCTTTTTCGTCTCCATCGGGGTTCGAACCCGAGTCTGTCGCGTAAGAGGCGACCGTGCTAACCACTACACCACGGGAACATATATTACGATTCCGAATTTTACTATAATTGTATGTTAGTTTTTAGGAGAACACGCATTACACGAGTATATAATGTTAAATGTGTGTGTGTGGTTTCCTCCAAAATAGTCTATGCATGTATGCTTAAGCATTAATATTTCTACAAGTTTAGTGAAGGAAAAACAATAGAAAATCACTCTTATAAAGAAACCTTCGGTAAGAGTATGTCGGGATTAATGGGAAATAAAAAAAAAAATTAAAACTATACGGTATTTCCTTTAATATCTAAATATATGTTATCCCAAACTTTGATATGAAATTACAAGCATTTCTATATTCTTTTACTGACTCTTCCAAAAACATCTGTCTTTCCCTAAAATGTCCAATAGTAATATAATCAGATTCATACTTATTTCTGAACATCAGTGGAAATCAGCTTCAAACTTCGAAGTGTTTGGTAGATTTAATTCATGACCTTGAATGTAGGTCTACTTAACACTCCATGTCAACGATTAACAATAAATTTCGCAATTATTGCTTATAATGTTTCCATTGTTGAGAAACATTTTGATTATTATCATTTTCTTTCAGAAAGGAATTAATAGTGTCTTTCTCTCTATATAAATATATGTATATTCAATTTTCTCTTTCTCTTTCTTTCTCTCTCTCTCTCTCTCTCTCTCTCTCTCTCTCTCTCTCTCTCTCTCTCTCTCTCTCTCTCTCTCTCTCTCTCTCTCTCTCCTTCTCTCTCTACCTGTGTGTGTGCCTCTCCCTCTTTGCTTACAATATAGTGTTGAAGAAGAAACTTAAATGGACTTGATTTTAGTGCATCCGGTGGGAATACTGTTCACTCTTTTCCAGTATCATTGTGTCCTTTTCAGCAAATGAACCTGTTTGGGAGTGTTTCTCTTTTCAATCCCTCTTTCTCTACATCTATTTTTTCCACTTCACTCTCCTCTCTCTCTCTCTCTCTCTCTCTCCTCTCTCTCTCTCTCTCTCTCTCTCTCTCTCTCTCTCTCTCTCTCTCTCTCTCCCCATCTCTTACTGATGTTATAACCATATTTAGAATCTATTCGTTGGCTTCAGTTCTTACTGTGATGCACTTGTTGGGAGTCTTAACCTTCATTTGATATGTTTGTTATTTATTTAATTACATTTTAACGATGCTTATCTTCCAATTTATGTCACCATGCAAGTATGAAAATACTTTTGAACTCAAGGTCCAAAATAGCCAACGTCAACGGATAAAAGCATGAGAGAGAGAGGGGGGGGGGGATTCAATACTATTGTTATCAGTGATGTATGCATATTCTATATCATTGCTGATTTGATTACTTTGCTATAATAACAGATTCATAATTAAAAACATTACATAACCCTTTATCTTTATATTATCATCTTTGTTACTTTTGCCTTATTATTAGAATCATTGTCATCCCTATATATTTAGTCATTAGTTGTAGTATCAGTGGCATTTGTTTATCGTCATGACAGTCATTGTCATTATAAAAATACATGGAGGGAAAAATAACCTAATCCGAGAAAGCCTGCTTCCAATATCATCATTATACAAACTTACGGTTCGGAACAGAGCAGCTTAGTAAAAGAGATGAATAAACAAATAAACAAACACACTTATAAGACATGTAGAAACCCCCCCAAAAAAAAAAAAAAAATCACTTTCTTTTTAATTATTTCTTCTACACTTTTCCTTCCAAGTCTCCGTGGTGTAACGGTTAACGCAGCCGCCTCTAAAGCGGGAACACCGGGTTCGACTCCCGGCGGAGACAAATTCCAGACCTTTTTTATCAAGTCATTTGATGCATGATTTTTAACCTTATTAAGACGATGTGATCATTTTGTAAACATCTCTTGTTATTATTGTTTTTTATTATTACTAAAATTATAACAAGAGAGAGAGTGCATGGTGTCTGGAATTCAGAGAGAGAGAGAGAGAGAGAGAGAGAGAGAGAGAGAGAGAGAGAGAGAGAGAGAGAGAGAGAGAGAGAGAGAGAGAGAGAGAGAGAGAGAGAGAGAGAGAGAGAGAGAGAGAGAGAGAGAGAGGAAACAGGGGGAAGAGGCAGAGAAAATGGAGTAAGGGAAATCAGAGAGAGAGAGTAAGAAGAGAAAGAAAGAGAGAGAGGGGGGGGATGTATGTACGTATGTCTAACATTTGGATGTATGTTCTATCGGCCATTGTGTTAAAATTGCGCGAGGTCCACCCAATGAATATTCATATATACGGACATGCAGATGCGCAGAAATAAAGGCACCTCAGTTTCCTTATCTGGCAGATACACATCTAAACATCCATCTGCCCGGTCGATATGCTTGTCTAGACCGATGGGTGTGATGTCGTATAATGAATATTCATTGGGTCGGACCTCGTATAATTTTAACAAACTGGCTGCTTTCATTATCATTTCTAGAACATTATTGTCTCTATAATTTTATCATTAGTATTGTACTTATTATCATTATTTTTGTTATTATCATTTTAATTATCACCATTATAATCATGAATTTCATCATTATCATATGAAGTCATCGTTTGAACCTACTGGTGTGTTATGTTTACGGGATGTAGGCCTATGAATCGCGGCGATTTCTAAGTATGATTCATAACAATAGGTCATATCATGGTTCTCATACTTTTCAATAAATATACTACGAAATAAAGTTCAGGAAAGTCTTATTTGCTTTTCAGTCAAATTATAATGACTTGCCTTTACAGTAATTACGGTTTTAGTGTGTGTATTTATTTAGTATCATGCTTATGACAGAAATGTCAAGCGTGTCTAGTGCAGATGCTGTTAAATGTATTTTTGTTTTTTTATACGAATTTTACATAAACTGGATTCAATATTTATTTCTATAGGTGTTAAACACGTCTTTTCAGTACGTGTCCTTTCAGTAAAATAATGCAGATTTGTGTGTTGAGAGAGAGAGAGAGAGAGAGAGAGAGAGAGAGAGAGAGAGAGAGAGAGAGAGAGAGAGAGAGAGAGAGAGAGAGAGAGAGAGAGTCCACAACTCTTTTTCTGTACTCTCTATCTATCTGTGCGTTTGTGCCTCTCATGTAACCTCTCATGTAACTGGTGTATTTTACTGGCAATGAGAATACTCCCAATGCAATAGGTGTCCTTTGTGCTAACGACCCGTGTGCAACAGCGGTTGATTGACAAGCGACACTTCCATTCGTGTCAATATTGATCGCCGTTGCTGTAAAAATTCGCTTTTGTTGTAAAAAAAATGCTTAATCTGACTATTCACTTTTATTTTATAATTTCCTCCTTAGCAAATTGAATCTGTATGTCTGTCTTCTCCCCTCTATTTTTTTCTTCCATCTTCACCTCTCTCTCTCTTTCTCTATCTATCTCTTCCCACCTCCCACCCACACACAAACACACCACGGTGTGAAACGGTATAGTCGTTGTTGTGTGTGTGTGTGTGTGTGTGTGTGTGTGTGTGTGTGTGTGTGTGTGTGTGTGTGTGTGTGTGTGTGTGTGTGTGTATGTGTTTGCTATGAATTGAATTGCATTTGCAGGACGATTATCTTTCTTTATATCAACATACAAGTATTAAAATCATTATAAACTGAAGGTTAAAAAAGCCAAGGTACCGGATATCAGAATGAACACCGTTTCTTGATAAAGGCAAACAACAGATAAGAAACGTTTCAATTCAGAAGGAATGCAAGAGGCAAATGCGTCAACGGACGAATTTCTTACTGGATTTTATTAGTCCACATAATCTGAAGGAACTAATGTCCGCAATACAAACAAACGGCCTGTTTGATTAGGTTGCGCGAGGCCTGACCCACTGAATATACGATCATATGCACAGATGGAATTGCAGATTTGTCTATCTGTCTGATAGATATACATTCATTTATAAATCTGTCCGGCAGATATACATGTCCAGACTGATAATAGGCCTTTGTGTGTATATGCATGTCCGTATAACGAATGTTTATTGGGTCGAGCCTCGCGCAGTTTGACACACCAGCCGAAGGTCACAAGAAGGCGCGTTTCCTCTGACCATGGGATAATACAGGGTTAATACAGCGAACAGGGTTGGTTTATAGAGTATCACAAATTAAACGAAGTATGGAAACTGCTAATACACAAGTTCAGGGTGAAAGGGCGTAGATGTAAGTGAAATTATTGCAGTCGTTCAAAATGAACTTTTCTTGAGGCTCGGGAAGGTTAAAACAATTGAGCAGAAATTTCCAGGATATCAGAATGGGAAGCAAACTATAAAAAAGAAATAGTATAACACAGACTAGACTACCCGCATATAAGCCTTTTCAGGCGTGATCATGGTCCTGGCCAAAACATGATGACAATAGTACTAATGGCGATGAAATAATGAAAAGGATACGCTAATGGCAGCAGCAGTCTTGATAATTATTCTTGCGGCTCATTCCTGAAACTTACGATACATTATGATTGTTTAAAGGTTCGAGAGGGAAAAATATTCAGTAATCTGCACATATATGATTTGCGTTATTTCTTAAAGCTGTTCCTTCATTGATATACTTTATAAATCTATCTCCATCTTTCTTTCTTTCCTTTTCGTTATTTGTCTGTCTATCAAACCTCATGTTTCGATTCATCACTTCACCAACTATTTGCATATTTTATCAAAATCTAATTTTTAATGTTTACCTCTCTCTCTATTGATCGATTCACCCATTTTTTCCCCTTTTTGCCCCTTTCCATATTTTATTCCGTTATTTATCTTCTGTCTCCGTTTTTCCGCTTCCTTCTTCCTGGTTATTTATGTCGCTGATATATTGTAATTCTTGTACTTTTACTGTTATCTTATGACTATTTTCATTAGTTTCATAATTACTAAGGCTAATATCTGTATTTTCATTAATGAGGGAATTAAGGGGATTGCTGTCATTACCATCGTTACCGTTTCATTACAGTTTCACCATCGTAATCGTCATCCATATCATTATCATTACGTTCATTATAGAGCATCCAAATTGTCAACATCAGTATAACTGATTTCATTACAAAACTACTATCGTTATTCATATCATCAACACTACCATTATTGGCATTATTACTACTGAAATTATTTTTACTTTCATTATCATCATGTATTTATACGTTTATTATCATGATCAAAAATGTCCAAAAATGATCTAGGGACAAAATAGTGCAATAAGATGCTATTTTTTATCATTTTCCTTTATTTCATCAACGAGAGTTTTGTTTTTGTTTTTATCTTCATTGTCATTAATGTTATTATCATTTCTTTGTTACTATTTTTATTCTCATCATTATATCACTATCATCACAATTGTTATCTTAGCGTTATATATTATTATTATTATCATCATCATAATTATCATTGTCCTTAAAATATTTTGTCATTATCATTATTACCAGTTTCATTGTCATTGTTGTTATTATTATTACCAGTTTCATTTTCATTATTATTATTATTATTATTATTATTATTATTATTATTATTATTATAACTATTTCTACTACAGCTATTATTTTCTTCCTACATAGCAGGTGTTATTTCTACATACACTAAAAGAGATTATGGAGCATAATTCTATTCACAGCACTTTTTTTTCTAAGAACAAATGTGAGAAAAAAACTTATTTCATGGAGCAGAGCATGGTTTCGATCCACGGTCCTCCGGGTTATGAGCCCGGCGCGCTTCCACTGCGCTACCCTGCTTCTAGACATTGCTTTGATATTATTAAATATTAATTAATGCATGTTATTAATCGCCTACAATATTCAATTCAAGTAAATTTCTTTGTTGCAAATAATTGTATTTTCCGGTACCCTATTTGTTTAAAAACATTTAAGCAGACCTATATTGTGATTTATTTCAATGTATTCCGCAGTCCATTTTTTTCGATAGGTCTAAAGAACTTTTACATAAAAACAACATTGCGAACTATCGAAAAAAACGGAAAATATACATTATTTTTCTAACTTCAATCATCTATTCAGTATATTTTCAAGATTTGATACGACCCATGGTTATTTTGGGGGTTTTACATATCTTAGTCCGTGAAAGAAAAGAAAACAGTGCTCACCGTTACATCATACACCTTCTGCTTCATGCTTGCTTGGACTTTGCCTCCAAGTACACCAAGTAGATATGTAAAACTATCAATAGGATTTGCTTTGTAGTGGTTCTCTCCTCGAGAGACTGATCTAGTTTCATTTCTAAAGAAATTGAAGAGGCTCGATATAGACAGCGCCATGTCGGTACAAGTTTGTTTAGAACTGAAAGTTGGTTTCCATGGAAACGTGACGTAATGGCTTGAGGACTCTTAAAATTCGATCCAGAATGACTAATTATTGAGATATCTTTATTAACATTATCCTTGTTATTATTACTAAAGCTATCGTCCTAATCATAATCACTTATGCTATCACGTTATCATTGTTATCATTATCATTATTATGCCTCATATTCAGAATACATCTGGCCTAAGATGTGGTTAAAGATTAGCATATCTTAAAGAAATACTGATGACGTGTGCCTGAACCACTCTGCTTCATGTGACAAACGATTGGTATAACTTGTGTTCTTGGACAGAGCGAATTTGCAATTTACAATCCTCCCCGAACTGCCATATCTGCGCCGCCATTTTTCTTGCACAGAACCCGGATGTTGCATCATGTTTCCTGCAGCAATCCCGCGCCGAGACGCTTTCATGTGCATTTCTTAGCATCAGCCTCCTTTCCATCATCCTTACAACTGTTATCATCTTAAGGCTTAATGATCGTGACCCTTTGTTCCGCAGGAGAGAAGGGCGGAGAAGCGGGAGGGAAAAGCTAAAATGTATCGGCATCAACTACTACAACTGTCATCATTGATTTCCTCTTTCCCAGAAGCGTTGCTCGTATTAGCGTCGCCATCATCACAGTTCCATTTCAACATCCCATTAAAAGCTTGCCGCAAACTACAATTCATCCTCATTTCATTCACGTCGAGACTTTTCTCTATTAAAAGGAAGAATAAAAAATGCATATTTGGGGCAGAGCGTGGTTTCGATCCGCGGTCCTCCGGGTCATGAGCCCGGCGCGCTTCAGTGTTGTTTGAATATAATGGCTTCCAAACTTTTAACACTTGCGGCCTCTCCCACAAACCTACGATACATTTATTTTCTTTTAAAAACACGAAAGAGAAAGATATTCAGTAATCTGTACAAATTTTAGTTATATTTTTCTATAAAGCTATGATTTTATTGATATTCTTTGTAAATTTATATCTGTCTTTCTTTCTGTCCTTCTGTCTCACCTCTATCAGATCGCAATTTGCTGATATTCATCTTTTTTAGAATCTAACTCCTTATGTCTATCTATCTGACCGCCGATTTGTTTTTAAATGTGCTTCCCTTTTCTGATTCTCTTCTTCCCATGTTGCTATTGCCTGCGTTTCTTCCCGTTTTCTTCTTCCTGATTCTTTGGTATCTTAGTTATGACTACATTACACAACTAGGGCTAATAGCATATGTATTTCCATTATTGAGGTAATTAAGGTGATTGCCGCCATATTAATCGTTACCGTTTCATTGTCAAGCCATCGTGATTATAATCATCATTATTACCATTACGTTCATTACACAGCATCCTAATTCTCATTATCAGTATAATCAATTCCATCACTACTTTCGTTATTTACTTTATTATCCCTACCATTATTATTGTCATTATCACTACTGAAATCATTGTTACTTCCATTACCAAGATTTATATAATTATTATTATGCAGTTGTAAAATAGGGCAATGAGATCGCTATTTCTTATCACTGTTATCTCCCTCACCGTCATCTTCATGAATATCACCATTATTATCTCATTGCTATTATCTTTATTCTCATTCTCATTATATCACAATCATCACTGTTGTTATTCTTAGTGTTATCTATTTTCATCAGCATCATCATTATATTGTTATCATCATGTTTACAAGTTTCATTGCCATTATTATGAATATCAATACTATTACTACTACTATTATCATTTACTTCCTACTTCTCAGGAGAATTATCATTATCATTATGAAGCCTCATGCCTAAGGTAATGCCATTGATTAAGGGCCATTTAAATACCGAGGAAGTGTGTCCGAACGGCTGTGCTTCTCGCAACGATCGACCAACAGAAACGGTGTTCTTGGTCGGAGCGAATTTGCGAGAAACTGTAGAGGAGAATCAGCCTTTGGAGCAGCGTCGGAGGGGCGCAGGGCGGCCGGACGCAGCACATCTCGGGCGGGACAGAAGACTGAAACGCCGACGGGTATAAAAAAACGAAGAGAGAAATTCACAGCGCCTAATAACACTACTTTTATTACTAATCATTATAACAATTATAACATTAATATAAAAATAAAAGCAATGCTAATAACAGACACACGTCTAGTAAATAAATAATCCAATGATCTCTAAAATACCAAGAGAATGACAGCAAAGGCGGCGTCAAATGCTCCTCGAGATGCAGGTCTGTGCGCCGATGAGGATGCGGAGGAAAGATTCCGTAAATCATATTCGCGTTGTCTTGCAAAGTCTTGATACAGCAAGATGAAAGTAGGTAGTGTCATCAAATACATTATCATTATTGTTACAAGAACTTATGTTGGTATTTCTTATTACAACCCATGTTATTACTAACAGTGTTGTTTTAATATAATGGCTTCCAAACTATTTATACTTGCGGACCCTTTCTCAAACCTACGATGCATTATAACTATTTTTTAAGGTATGAGAAAAAAATATTCAGTAAATAGTACGAATCTCCTTTGCAGTATTTCTTAAATCTGTGGCTGCACTGATGTATAGATATGAAAAGTTAGAGACACGTGACTACGCCTCTATATATAAAGTGATATGCTAAATGTATAGCTCTCCAGTTACTTTATATTATTACATTCTATAATACTGCAATATATGCATACTGTGTCCATGTCTGATGCAACTAGTCTCACTTATAATCCCTGCATTCCAGTGTCCTGTCTTAGAGTCATGGTCCCTCGGACATTCCACGCAGGCGCCAACCCCTCAGCCAATCAGAGAGCGAGACGGCTGAGCCCGAGGAGACTGCAGGCTCATTTGATTCTTCCTCACCTGCCCTTTTGTACCTTTATCGTGTGTGGTGACTAGTCTCAATGAAGCTCACTTGCAACTAGAGTTTCAAAGAACCTACAGACAAAAGAACCCAGAAGAATTGATTCATTGTTTTAGTACAATAGTTTCCAACCTTTTTATACTCGCGGTCCCTTCTTCCTCAAACCTTCGATACATTTGCGCCATTAATCATTTTTTCTAGACCTATATTTCATAAAGGTGCGAGAATTTCCTTTCCAGGTGGCTTCATTGATATTCGTAATACGAACGTTGGCGCCACGAAAACTAACCTGTAATGATATTCTCCCTCTCTGTATGTCTCTTTTTTCCTTCTATCTGTCTCGTCATGTCAATCTAATCTTTCTAAATATTAGTTTATGAATGATCTAAGTTTTATCCAATTCTTAATGTCTACCTATCTATCTAACCTTGTATCTATCTATCTATCAGAAATTTTTTTGTAATTTCAAATCCATTTTTCTTCCTATTTCCTATTGCCTTCGTTTCTTTATTTTCTTCTACTTGGTTATTCATGTCTCTCTTGTATTTATTACGTCCATTATCATTATCATTATCATAATTATTTTTATTATCCCGAATGGCAGAACACTTATTTAAACGCTGGCAAAGTTTACAATATTATCGCTATATGTGTTATCATCATTCTCCTTTACTTTAATATCTACGACAGTTATTATTATCATTTTCATCATCAATGCCATTAGTACCATCTTTTTATTACCGTTCCTATTATTTTTATTATCATTATAATTATCATTGTCATCATTTAACTCTTACATCACTGTTATTCTAAGCATTGGCATTATCATAAATACCATCACTGTTATTAACATTTTTTATTATCATTAGTATATCATTAGTAATATCATTATTATTTTTTTAATCATTATCAATTTTTATTGTTATTGTTAATATTATTATCGTTACTGATTTCATTATTATTATTATCATTTGCATCGTTATCATTATTATTATTTTATTATTATTTTTATTAGCCTTACTTCTACTACTACTGCTTCTATTATCAGTTATCCCTATTCCATATGATCACAGATTACAATCTAACAAGACTCATTGACAACGCTTCTCTTCTATGAAAATAAAAGTAAAAAGAAATATGTATATATTTTTATTAGATAAATAAGAATAAAATAAAATATTTGTTGTTGGAGCAGAGCATGGTTTCGATCCACGGTCCTCCGGGTTATGAGCCCGGCGCGCTTCCACTGCGCTACCCTGCTGAATGAAAGTATGCTAAGTATAGTCTATTTATATCTTGATTTTAATATCTGTCATAACTGCTAAAACTATTACGCTTTCACTGTTATTATAACTATTGTAGGTATTATCATTATTATCCATGTTATTATGAACGTTTTTGTTTAAATATAATGGGTTCTAAACTTTTACACTTTTACCACTGGCCCCTTTCTCAAACCTACGATATATATATATATATATATATATAATATATATAATATTATATATATATATATATATATTATATATATATATATTACACACACACACACACACATACATACCATTACGTTCTTTATATAGCATCACAACTGTAATTATAGTTACAATTGTTAATTAATTTTCCCTTTCATTGTCAACGTAATAATTTATCTATCATTATCATGCAGTTGCAAAATAGTGCAATAATATTGCTATTTGGAATCATCTTCATCCCCGTTTTTATCAACGAAGGTTTGTTCTTTTTATTCTCTTCCTCACCATCAAATATCATCATGTACATTATTATCATCATTATTATAATCTTTAGCATTTCTACTGCTATTACTTTTATAATTGACTTCATATTTCACCTGGACGTTGTTCGTCCTCTCATGCCTATTCCATATCATAAAGAAGAAGAAAAAATACAGTTAAGCATAAATGCTCTTCGGGATAAAGGTTTGGCGCCGATGAAGATACAGGCGAGAGATTACGTGAATTATGCTTGCATTGAGAGAGGATTGAGAAGAGGAGAGGGCGAGAAGAGAGAGAAAGAGAGATTATTGTTTTCAATCACGTATACATAATCTATATTAATGTTGATTTGATTCCTCATATTATTATGGTAAGAGCACAATTATATATTCTAAAATCTTTGTTATATTTGTTGTTGTTCTTATGATAAATCCTCTTCTTATTGTTACTATCATCTTTATAATCAGCTTTATCCTTTTCTTATCAGTAACAAAATCATTATCATTTTTATATCGTTCTTACTAATGGTGGCATTCGTTCATTGTTGCTACTTTTATTATCATTTTAGAATATGTTATTATTGCAGTTATCATTACCATTATAATAATCATTATTTTATATAGTTATACTATTATCATCATTGTCATTGTTAAAGTACTACTATCATTATTATTTCCACTGTTGTTTTCTAACTATTATTATCATTGTTGATTTATCATTATTATCATTGTTGATTATAAAATAACAATTATCATTATCAAAATTATTGTTATGTAAAGTGATCTTTTGAATAAACTAGTGTGTTATGAATGTGAGATGTGNTCATCTCAAGCTTAAAAAATCAAATTAGTATTACACAAAAGAACGAATAACTTTACAAGAAAAAACAAAACTTAAAGTTCAATTCGGCACAAGAGAGAGCGAAAAATCGCCGAAAAAATCACCAAAGGTCCCCCTATATAGATGCAGGGCTTTACATGAAACAGCCACTGACGCATAAAGACTGAGTGTATAAAATATATCATTAACCCGGCCCGCCGAACGTTTTAATGTATTTATTCTGTTGTTTTCAATAGTTGAGTTGCGCTTCCTCATCATTATGTTATTAACAATACTAATAGCAATTAAGTTTTTTTTCCCGACAATGAAGGAAAGGTGTGAACAGCTGATCTACGTAAGACCAAATGCATAACATAAAAACCTTACGAACAACATTGGAAATATGAGATGCTTTCATAAACATGTCCGGCAATCCACTGTTTGTGAACAATTAAAGTCCATAATGAACACCTTCTGTCAACAAAGTCTCTGTAGTGTAATGGTTAGCACTCCGGTCTTCAAAACCGGAAGACCGAGTTCGATTCCTGGCTGAGACGATATTATATAATTTTATTTTCGTGTTTGTTTCCTACACAATATAGAAAAAACTTTATTTTATTTTTCATTTCTACACGAGTAGAAGTTCTCAATAACTAGTGCAAATATTACGAATTTTTAAATGGAGTTCAGGTATGTTTCGTTTCTTTCGTAAATTATTTTTACACTTGCTCATGATGAATATAATTGTTTCTATATATGGACTGCATAAACATACAGTTTGTTATGTATTTTATCATCAATAAGAACATTAATGGTGATAGGCCTACTTCGTGTTAAAGATCCCTGTGTAGTTGATTGAAAGCGACAATCGTTTCATTTTCTATCATTTGTGTCTAATTCCCTTGCAGTTGCTGTAGTTGCTGTAGTTTTTTTTTTTGTTTTTTGGGCAAAATGTTGTAGCTATATGACAGTATTTCCATTGATGATAATTAATATCACTGTTTTTTTCCAGAAGAAAATGAATAGTCCTTATGTGTCTACCTCTCTCGCACTCTCCACCTTTCTCTCTTATATAGAAATATATGTATATCTCATTCTCTCGTTTTCTTCATCTGTTTCTGTATCTCTCTTTCTCTGTCTAACGCCTCTCTCTCTCTCCGGGGCCCGCTCCTCTCTCTCTCTCTACTCCTCTCTCTTTTCTACATCTCTCTCTCTCTCTCTCTGGCTGTGTATGTGCCTCTCCCTCTTTGCTTACGGTAAATATGATAAGGTGTTGAAGAAGAATATGGACTAGATTTTATTGGTTCCGTTGGGAATAGATACTGTTCAATCTTATTTCCAATATCATTGTCCTTTTCAGCAAAATGAATATGTGTCTGAGCGTGTCTCTCTATTCACCCCCCCCCCCCCTTTCTCTGCATCTCCTTTTCTTTCTAATTCTCCACCCCTCTCTCTCTCTCCCTCTTTCAGTCACGCTCTCTTTCCATAGTTAAAATCTATTCGTGAGCTTTAAACTTACTGTATTACATTTGTAGGAGTCTTAACCTTCACTGTTTCTTATCTAAATACATTTTCACGATGCTTATCTTCCATTGCCTTATGTCACCATGCAAGTATGAAAATAATTTTAAAAATCAAGGTAAAAAATATCCAACGATAATGGATAAAAAACATGAGAGAGAGAGAATTTGTTTATGTGTATAGGGGTGAAAAATAACCTAATCCGAGAAAACCTGCTTCCAGTATCATTATGCAAACTTACGGGAAAGAATGGATTAACAAGATTAATAAACAAATAGATAACAAACTTATAAGTATATTTAAACAAAAAAGACAAACACCCTTATCTGGATAATTATTTTTTCTAAATATATTCCAAGTCTCCGTGATGTAACGGTCAACGCAGCCGCCTCTAAAGCGGGAATACCGGGTTCGACTCCCGGCGGAGACAATTTGTGATTATCTTTTATTTAGTTATTTATTGTTGTTATATGACTTTAACCTTATTAAGACGATGAATATGTTAACATCACTTGTTATAATTGGTATTTTGTTTATCATTACTTCTACCATTGTTATTACTAAAATAATCATAACAGTAGGGAAAGAGAAAGTGGGAATAAAGGGAAGAGGGAGAGGGAATTCAGAGAGGAGAAGAGAGAGATGAAACATGGGGACGAGGCAGAGAAAATGGAGTCAGGGAAATCAGAGAAGAGAGAGGAATGTATGTATG
>NW_020872646.1:174161-184161 GCF_003789085.1 Penaeus vannamei
CTAGAGTGGCCGGTGTATTATTCATACTTTTTCTTCTTTTATAACAAACTCGTTTTAACGCGACCTTTTTATTTTCAATCTTTTATGATTTAAGCGCTCGAGGTGCGAACTCAGCGGAAGCCAGCCAGCCCACCGCGGGCGTCAGAGTGGGCGCTCGAGCCATCGCAGAGGCGGTTCCGACATCTTATGCTTAGAAGAGATGAGTAGGTAGATAGAGGACAAAGGAGAGAAAAAAAGAAAGAAAGAAAAAGAGAAAGATAAAGAAAAAAGAAAGCGAGAGAGAGGGAGAGAGAAAGAAAGAAAGAGAAAGGGAGAGAGGAAGAGTAAAAGAAAGAGAGAAAGAAAAAGAAAGAAAAGAAAGAAAGAGAGAGAGAGAGCGGAGGAGAGGGAGAGGAAGTGGAAGAGAGAGGGAGAAAGAAAAAAAGAAAAGAAAGAAAGAGAGAGGAGAGAATCATCCTAATATTAAACATATAAAACTTTTCTACTTCATTTTAATTTTTAAAGATTGGACATATTTCAGTGCAATGTGGCGCATACCATTACGTTTAGTATGAATTTTACTGTTTGTGTGAAAGCACACACACACACACACACACACACACACACACACACACACACACACACACACGTTAACATTACATACTCAAGTGTAAAACGTGTTCTCCTAAAATCTAAAATATAATTCTAGAAAAATTCACATATATCAAATAGGTTTCCGTGGTGTAGCGGTTAGCACGGTCGCCTCATTCGCGACAGACTCGGGTTCGATCCCCGATGGAGACGAAATAAACTTTTTTATGCATGAATTTCTGTTTGCATCTCTCTATCTATTCTCTACTTTCTTTATCTTTGTACTTTTGTTTCTGTCTCTTTTTCAAGTGTTTAAAAATGTGTAAAAGTATGAAAAAATTAAGCGTTTGATTTTCCATTTTTAGGGGGTTAATTGTTTAATCGAGAATTGCTTATTTGTTAATGTTTATGCGCGTTTTCACAATTTTGTTGTTATTCCTCCCATCATCATATGATTGTATTAGTAATATGGAAAGCAAGGAATGGGAGGAGGAAGAAGAGGACGAACAAGTGAAGCAGAAAAAGAAATAAAAATCAAAACAGAATAGAAAAGGACGAAGGAAAGAGGTTAAAGAAGAAGCAAATATTGTTTTATTGTCTTGTTTAATGTTGTCTTCGTTCCACGTTGCCTACTTAGGAAAAAACAAACGAAGAAGAAGAGAAGAATCATAAATTCGTTAGCAATCAGATACGATTTAGTATAATCATGGTTGCGGAGTGTTTGGACCTGCAACATGGAACGAACTGCACGATCTCCTTTTTACAGCTTGATGTTTACTTACATATTTTGAAAGGTTTGTTGTCACTTTAGTTCACTGTGTAAAGAAATAAATGAATGCTGCTTATGGTCCGGAAGGAAAACAAACCAGACACCAAGCGTTTAAAGCGTTTTAAGCAGGGGAGCGTTTATATATATATATATATATATATATATATATATATATATATATATATATATATATATATAGTTATCTACAACTATCTAACAATCTAACAAGAGGTTAAGATAAACGATCTAACACTCAATCTGTCTAGCAACATATCTAATTTATTATCTAACAATCTATCTAGAAACCCAACTATTTAACAATCAGACAATCACACGCACATTATTGCGGGTGTGTAAGAACACCGAAACGGATGGAAACGGGTCGAATCGGAGGCAAAATGGCCGAAACGGATCTTGTAGGATATCTTTATATTTTAATGGAAGAATTGTAATTTATGTAACTACGAAAGTCCAGCCCATCTTGTATCCAATATGGCCGCGCCAGTACACAAACCGGAAATTGTGCTCCGTAAATTATCGATTTTCAGGCCAGATGCCAACTCAATTTTCATTATGTGGACTTAAATAGTCCTATTAAGTACAATTCCTGCATTAAAAGATGATAATGATATCCTACAAGTTCCGTTTCGGCCGTTTCGGCCGCGCGGGTTCATAAGAACACCGAAACGGAGCTTGTAGATTTATATTATTATTATTATCTTATTTTTTTTATCTTTTAATGCAAGAACTGTACGTTACATGGCTATTAAGAGCACAATTTAATTGCTGATTTTACAGTTCGTTTCCAGGTTTCCTCTGCCTTTCAGGCCTCCGGTCGCCACTGCAAGCCCCTCGAACACGAGTCACATTATTTGGATTTTCGAGCGAGTCAAAGAGTCCGGGGATCGCGGCCGCCTTTTCCGAGACTGACGGGACTGATCTCGAGTCCTCAGCGCTCAAGACTCCCGAGAAGGAGACTTCGAGGCTTGAGCCGGAGACGCCCGCGCTCGAGGCGACGTTGAGAGAACGGCGTTGCATTGCATCGAGGGAAGGGAAGGAGACGTAAATGTTCCTCACAGATGGCGTTGTAACGAGGGTTCGCATGGCGCTCCATTACATCAAGGGAAGGAGAATACAAACGTCCCTCGCAAATGACGGGACGATAACAAAGTACTAAGGCGTGCGCTGGTAGGATGTTAGTAGAGTGAAAGTACTTGAATATCAGGCATGGTGCAGATGAGTCCCTTTATGGCTAATAAAATAATAATGAATAAATGAGATAACCCATCAGAAACTATTATTTTCATTCTTTTGCTCCAAAGGACATTATCGGAAGGAGATGATGTATATAAGTCTGTTCAACGGTGTTCTGTTATGGCCTGTTCATTCCGTTCTCTTCTGTACGAACAAGCAAACTCGCAATTCGATAGGAACAATAACTATAACGGCATTTGTATGATGATAACCCTTTATGATCATTGCCGCCATCATGGAAACTTCATTTTTTTGTTTTTTCATCAAAATTATTATAATATCATATTATTATTATTATTATTATTATTATTATTGTTGTTGTTATTATCATTATTATCATTATTATTATTACTATTGTTATTATTATTATTATTATTATTATTATTATTATTTTTTTATCACGATCATTAGTTATTGTGATTATGGTAATAATAATCATTATTTTCTACGATTATTATTTTCTACACGATGCAAGATACAAGTAATCCATTGATAATGACACAGCCTAAGGCCCACGAGAAGGATTACGAGCCAGAGTCATCTGCAGGACATTCTAAAGAGTTAATGATCAAGGTGTAACGAAGGCGGCGCAGGAGAGGATCCGAAGGTGCAGGAGGCAAGGTGTAACGAAGGCGCGGCGAGGCTGCAGGGAGGGTGTTAAAATTTCTTGTGCAGATTTTTTTTTTTTTTTTTTTTTGTATATATATAGAAATAATAAAAATGAAAAAATAATGATGATGGCAATGATAAAAGCTAATAACAGCAATGATAGTGATACGAATAGTAATGATATTAATATCAATTATAATAATGATCATAGCAGATAATGAAAATAATGATAATTGTACTGATAATAATAACGATTATGAGAATAATGGTGATAATAATGATTATGGCCATAATGATGTTAGGAGTAACGTTGATGATAATGATAAGTCATGATATAAGAAGGAGGATAATGATGATAATAGTAAAAATGGTAGTGGTAATACTAGTCATAATAACAATGATAATGATATGATAATAATGATAATAAAAATACTTATAAGAATGACACGAAATCACAACAACAACGAGTAATAGTAATGATTATAATGACGATAACAATAATAATGACAATGATAAATGCTCTATCACTGTTATGACAATGATGATAATGATAACAATGATAAGGTAATAAGCATATGAATTAAAATAATCGTAATTATGATAACAATAATAATTATTATAATAAAGATAACGAAGATTGTGATAAAAATAATGATCATGACATACAATAAGGATGATGACAATAATGATGTTAATAAGCACCATAAATAATGATGATGATTGTTGATGGTCATTATGAAGATAATAATGACGCAAGTTTGAAGGTTTTTGAATTGCTTAATTTATCCTAAAAACTTTATTGATTTTTAACTAATTCATTCCATTTGGAATGTTATTTCTATGAGCATTGTTTTATCACCCAAATTGGTGTGAGATAAATCTAAATAACTGATTATGTGAAATGTTAATCAAATATATAAATCATGTGTATCACATACTCTTTTATCTATTCATTTGTACACACACACACACACACACACATATATATGATTTACCATTCTATAGTTGGACTATGATGTCTTTTTAGCTCAATAGAACTGTATTGTTAGTAAGTACGTAAGTTACCCTATTTACCATCAAGCTATAGATTTTTTAGCCTTATGATATAATGATTTACGGGAAAATACATATTTACCAAATATTTTACCCTGGAAACAATTTACAGAAAACCATATTGTGTTTTCGTGCTCCAAGAAAACGCGAGACGCAGACCTATGACGAAATGTGTACAATAGTATGGAACAGTAACGTCTATTAGTCATAGTGTTACCAAGCATGTTCATTTTTCGAATTCCTTTCCTTCCTTCACACACACACACACACACACACACACATATATGTGTACATAATATATATATATATATATATATATATATATATATATATATATATATATATATATATATATATATATATATATATATATATGCAGTAAGCGAGTTATATACTACATTTTACATTTGTAGGAATCGTTAGCTTATCCACGCAGATGCACATGCACGTTACAAGCGTTGTTGATGTTCGTTATCAGAGTCTGTCTCGATGGAAGACGAGTGCTGGCGGCGGGGAACGAAATCTTGGCGAGAACTTTCGAAAGTCGCCGGCGAGGTCCTTCGCAGTCGTTTGGCAACTGACGAATCCCCAGCGATGTACCAGTCCGTGCAAAACGATGGAAAGAATCTCGAGATCTATGGGAGTTTATCACGGGTTTCATGGAGAGAAAAAAGTATATATAGGTTTTATAAGTAGATGCAATTTTTGCTTTCAATATTGCAACTCCTTTGCACTCGCACATTCAGTTTTGTTTTTATTGTTTCTTTCAAGGAATATGTTAGAGTGCGTGCAGGAAGGAAGGACTGTCGACAGGATCTTCAGTTGCAACAACGTTCTAATTTCTCTTCTCTCCCCCGCCCTCCTCTCTTTCCTTTCGCTGTCTTTCTCCCTCTCTCCTCTCTCATCTGTCTCTTCCTCTGTTCCTCTATCTCTCCCTCTCTCCCTCTCTCCATCTCTCCTTCTCTCCCTCCCTCTTATCCTCTCCAATACTCCTTCCTTCCCTCCCTCTCCCCCTCTCCATCTCTCCTTCCCTCCCTCCCTCTCATCCTCTCACGCACTCCTTCCGTCTCCTCTCCCCCTCTTCATCTCTCCTTCCCTCCCTCCCTCTCATCCTCTCCAGCACTCCTTCCTTCCCTCCCTCCCTCTCCCCCTCTTCATCTCTCCTTCCCTCCTCCCTCTCATCCTCTCCAGCACTCCTTCCTCCCCTCCCTCTTCCTCTCCTCTTCGTCCTCCCTCCTCCCTCTCATCCTCTTCCTTCCGTCCTCCCTCTCCCCTCTTCATCTCCTTCCCTCCCTCCTCTCATCCTCTCCAACACTCCTTCCTTCCCTCCCTCTCCCTCTCTCCATCTCTCCTTCCCCCCTCCTTCTCATCCTCTCCAGCACTCATTCCTCCCCTCCCTCTTCCCCTCTTCATCTCAACTTCCCTCCCTCCCTCTCATCCTCTCCAACACTCCTTCCTTCCCTCCCTCTCCCCCTCATCTCTCCTTCCTCCCTCCCTCTCTCCTCTCCAACACTCCTTCCTCCCTCCTCTCCCCCTCTTCATCTCTCCTTCCCTCCCTCCCTCTCATCCTCTCCAGCACTCCTTCCTCCCCTCCCTCTCCCCCCTCTTCATCTCTCCTTTCCTCCCTCCCTCTCATCCTCTTCAACACTCCTTCCTTCTCCTCCCTCTTCCCCTCTTCATCTCTCCTTCTCCCTCCCCTCCCTCTCATCCTCTCCAGCACTCTTTCCTCCCCTCCCTCTCCCCCTCTTCATCTCTCCTTCCCTCCTCCCTCTCATCCTCTCCAGCACTCCTTCCTTCCCTCCTCTCCCCCTCTTCATCTCTCCTTCCCTCCCTCCCTCTCATCCTCTCCAACACTCTTCCTTCCTCCCTCTCCCCTCTTCATCTCTCCTTCCCTCCCTCCCTCATCCTCGCCAGCACTCCATCCTCCCCTCCCTCTCCCCCTCTTCATCTCTCCTTCCCTCCTTCCTTCTCCCCCTCTTCATCTCTCCTTCCCTCTACCCCCCCTCTCTTTTCTAGCTGCCTACCCTCACCAACGCAACATAACACACAAGATGCATACACAAAACACAAACGCGTCCATCTGTGAGTGGCAAAGCCGAAAAAAAAAAAAAAAAAAAAAAAGATGGCAGCCACATGAAAGGCCTTTATTGAGAGTCGCTAGAAAGGAACCTTTCTTGCGCGACTTAGGCTCATGACGCAGGAATTTCCGTGTCTTATTCAACCGCATCGTAATTCTAAACTCCTAATTCAAGATTGCAGAAAGAGAGGAGAAAAGGCGAATGAATGAGACGAGAAGGACTGCACACAGCGCTTGGGCGAAGGAACAAAACTTGAAATTCGATCGTGGGTAAGTTTTGACATTAAAGAAAATCGTTCTGACATTATTTTCCTGTTCATCTGTCAGAGTCCGAGATGAATGTAACCCTTTCCTTAAAAAATCACGTGTTTCGAGCTCGAAATTTCTTTGATAACGCACCATTGCTGAGTGGGAATTGGTATATGTATCTCATTTCATCTTGATTTCTACTTAGCAAATGCAATAAAAATTATGAATATGTAAATGTAAAAATACATTTACATTTATTTTCTTGTTAATGGGGTTTCTCTTGCGTAAAACAACCACAAGCATTCTCAAACAGACATTTATTTATTAAATGTGACACAGAATGATAATATTAATAACAACAATGCTACTTGAACATAATTAATCACAAATCTTAGAGAAAACAAGCAAACAAACGCTGTGCAAGTGTCATGTCCTGAATTTCTTGATACACATTCGAAGTTACAAAGGAATAAAACAATAAGTAAATAAAATAAACATCCCGCAAACGATAAAAAGCGGGCGTAGAAAAACCCGTGGCGAGCGGAAGGGGGAGGAGCGAAGAATTCAAAACCGTTGGGTAACACAGGACGGTTTCTTTCACAACGAAGGAAATTTGAACATCTATGGAGAAATATGTTTGTTTACATATTCGCTTTAATGATCTTAAAATGTTGGCATGTCCTCCTCTCTATTTCCTCGTGAAATAAATAAATAAATAAACAAATAAATAGATAGATAGAAATAAAACCGTATTTATGTGACTAATCACTTCCTTGGACGGAAATACTAGGCTGCTCCGCCGTAGCATGACAAGCGAGTTTCCGCGTCGGCGGCGGCGGGGAAATCGGAAACAAACTTGCATTTTCCGGTAAATCGAAGTTGATTTCGGAAGGCCGGTCCATCAGGGCCGTAAACTGCATAGGATCGATTAAAGGTTTAGATCGACGTGATTAGAATGTCGAATTAAAAAAAAAAAAATCGATTATCATAATTGTAAACGCATAGATAAATGGAAACATAAACGGATAGATGAATAGACAGATAGGAAGACATAAATAGATAGATGGAGTGAATGATAAACATATAGACAGATGAACTGAATGATTGATAAGACATATACAAAAAATAGGTGGACAGACAGAGGCACAGACAGAGATTATAGTTTAATCAAATATTGAAATGAATTAATCATATAAACAAACTTATAGGACACTATATCAGATATTCATAAACGCGCATACATACACCCGTCCGCACGTATAAGCAGACATACCAACACATACCCTCACAGTGTTGATGTTACCACATTGCTACTCTGATACAGAGTGATATTACGGAGGATACAGACATGAGAGAGAGAGAGAGAGAGAGAGAGAGAGAGAGAGAGAGAGAGAGAGAGAGAGAGAAGAGAGAGAGAGAGAGAGAGAGAGAGAGAGAGAGAGAGAGAGAGGGGGGGGGGGGGAGAGGGGGAATGCAGAGAGAGAGAGAGAGAGAGAGAGAGAGAGAGAGAGATAATGCAGTAAACTGATTTGTGTGATAGATTTATATTTCTCAAAGAACAATCCGAAAATCACGTTGGATACAAAACACCGAAAACGAAGCTAATTCTCTGCAGTCAGAACCTTTTTTCAACTGAGAACAAGAATAAAAAAAAAAAACACACACTAACAGTTCTATGTATAAAAAACACATTATAAACAAATCCCCAATCATTCAATAATATTATTAAGCTCAAGTGGCGTGGTTGGTTCGATGGCCGCCTCCCACGCGAGAGGCCCGAGATCGATCCCAACCCAGGCCAAGTGGTAAGTGTATCACGCAGGCGCCACTCCTTTTTTCTGACTATCTTTATATGTCACGCCGACAGACTCGAAATTTATTGAATTAAGATAATACTCATCATAATGATACGGAGGAATCGAGGGAATACCTTTTTTCAGGCAACTCTGTGTGACTTTTAGCCCAATCAAAGTTCGCCTCTTATTTTTTTTTTTTACATCCCCGTTTGATTGCATAAAAGGACAACATATCTGATCCCTGTGCACTGTACATCTGCCGCTGTGCGTACATGTGTGCGTGTAATCTGCCTGCCCTTCCAGCGTCTCCCAAGAAGCGAAGTAAATAACACACACGGTGATTGCTTTTCCTCGATGCCCACACTTGTCTATTTTATTTCTATTCGTTTATTTACTTTTAGTTATTTGCACACACTTGTGAAATGCTTACGAAACACATTCTTAGACTACTTGATCGATTTCTGGATACGTCTGAAACAATCTAAAGCGAATTTAATTTGGTGTTTGAAATATTCTGGTATCCTCAGCAAAATCATGCACATTTTCTAATATCAACATCTGTCATCTGATTTGCTTTATCGAGATGGTAGACGACTGTTGCACAGACTCCATGCCATCCTCTAGTTAGCCCATAACTCGATGCAAGACAAAGGAAAAATAAACAGTATGATTTTGCTTTTTTCTGTTACTAAATTAAAATCTACTCGCCTATACCTGATCAATGAAACTTGGCTCTCAATTTTAACGTGTACACTGTAAAGTAAAAATATATACACGGACCGTACACATATAGACATTCAAAGTTGCACACACACTTCCAATGATTTAGGCGAACTGTGAAAGACTCGAGTATCGTTAAATAAAATGACCAACTTTCTTTTATCTTCTCTCGCTGTTAATCACTCTCAATCTGTCTTTTTCTCTATCTCTCTTATTCTCTCTTCTCTTTCTTTCTCCCTCTCACTTTCTCTCTTTCTTTCTCTTTCTTCTCTCTCTCTCTTTTCTCTCTATCTATCTCTCTTATACTTTCTCTCTCTATCTATCTATCTCTCTTATGCTTTCTCTCTCTCTACATCTATCTCTCTTATGCTTTCTCTCTCTCTCTCTATTATACTGTCTTCCTCTCTCCATTATACTCTCTCTCTCTCTGATAAGTTTCTTCCATTTTTTCTACTTATTCTCTCACACACACTCTTCTGTGGCTGCCACCTCACATACAAAATGTTTTGGGAATGTGGTTGGACTCTCGACTCAGAGTTGCTAGAAATGAGGGATTATCTTTTTGTGTTGAATCAAAGGGACTATCCTTCCGCGCCTAGCCCTAGGCCAGACTGTGATTCAAGACTCAAAATTAGCTGTAACTCAAAGCTTTACGAGTCAAAGGTGAAATGTTAAAAAATATAGCGTACAGTGTTGTAAATGGCCAAATACAGTGAGATCTCCTGGCACCCCCATGGAAGGCCTTCCAGTTGAACTTTCGATTGAAATTCGCTGGAAATGAACGTTTCTTGCGCGTCATAGGCCTATGGGACAGCAATTTCTACGCCTGACTCTTTCTCTCTCTCTCTCTCTCTCTCTCTCTCTCTCTCTCTCTCTCTCTCTCTCTCTCTCTCTCTCTCTCTC
>NW_020872646.1:189161-191037 GCF_003789085.1 Penaeus vannamei
CAGATAGTTAGATGAAGGAGAAGGATGGATAAGTGGAAAAGAAAAGCCAAAGAGATTTATATACGGATAAAGACTAAATAATAAATAGAGAGAGGGAAAGGGCATATGAGAGAGTATTTTGCCATCCATAATATGTTTATACCCATACGTTTCTCACGCACACACCGCGCACGCACGCAGGTACAAAACACACACACACACACACACACACACACACACACACACACACACACACACACACACACACACACACACACACACACACGTGTGGCATTGCCTGAAGCTAACCGCAAAAACCATTCAATTTTCTCTCCTAACTAAGCATAAGCCTCCGTGGTGTGTGGGAAGCACGGTCGCCATCCTACGCGGACAGGCTCGGGTTCAATTTCCCCGAGGGAGGCAAACGCTATAAATTTTTGTATCTTTTTCAATCTTAGTTTCTCTCTCTCCTCTCTCTCTCTTCTCTCTCTTCTCTACTCTCTCTCTCTCTCTCTCTCTCTCTCTCTCTCTCTCTCTCTCTCTCTCTCTCTCTCTCTCTCTCTCTCTCTCTCCTCTCTCTTCTCTCGGCCTAAGTTTAATTTTATTATTTTTGTTATTCTTCTCAGTTTTTATGTTTCCTTCCCGTTCCCTCATCGTTCAATTTTTTTTTTTTTTCGGCTTTCTGTTTCTTTCGATTTTTCTTCTAGTTCCTTTGTTATCCTTTCCCTGTTTTTCTTCATATTGTTTTGATTATCTTCGCCTTGTTTATTATCCTGGAAGGAAACGAGTCATTGATCGAAGAGCGAAAAAAAAAAAAATGAAATATAGTGTCGGAATAACATTTTTTTCTTTCCTCTTTCCTCTCTCCCGCCGATGTTTTTGCTTGTCTTCCGCTTCCGTGGAAAGCCCTTCCGTTTTTCATGGCCATTTTGCGTGAATGGTATAAATATATATATATATATATATATATATATATATATATATATATATATTATAATATATATATATATGTATATATATGGTATATATATATATATATATATATATATATATATATATATATATATATATATATATATATATATATATATATACATGAATTTATATATGTATATACGTATATATATTATATATATATATATAATATATTATATATATATATATATATATATATATATATATATATATGTACATATATATAATATATAATTATACTTGTATATATATATATATATATATATATATATATTATATATATGTATATATATACATATATATATAATATATAAAATATACTTGTATATAATATGTATATATATATATATATATACATATATATGAACATTATCTATCTATCTAGCCTATCTATTCTTATCTATATATTTATCTGTATATCTATTTTTCTAATCTTATTTCTCTATCAATCATATCTTATCTAACTTATATTAATCTATCTATATTATATATATGTATAAATTTTTATATAGAAATATATATGGCATATTTACTGATACATTACATATATAATGTGTACACACACACAACACACTCACACACACACACACACACAACACACACATAACATACATAATACACACATACACACACACATATATATACACACATATATATATATATATATATATATATATATTATATATATAATATATATATATATATAATATTATAAATATATATATATATACAATATTCCACGCAGTGGCAGAAACGAAGGGCTTTCCATGGAAGCGAAAGACGCAAAAAACATCGGAGGGAGAGAAGTAGAAAGAAAAAAAAATCATTAATTTCTATCTATCATCCATCTTTACATATATACATGCATACATACATACATATATGGAATATAATATAATATATATATATATATATATATATA
>NW_020872646.1:196661-201661 GCF_003789085.1 Penaeus vannamei
AATCGCGCTTTGCAAACTCCTTAAGGGATTTTCGCGGTGAAATTCGTAAGGAGGATTATCATGATCTTTTCCTCTGTTTGCAGACTCCAGGCTTTTCCCTATCAGTCTAATGTGAAAAGACAAAGGAAGTAAACTGTTGAAAAACGTGAAAGTAGTGAAGTAGTAAAGGCAGGCGATACTTTCGTTCTCTTTCTCTCTCTCTTTCTCCATCTCTTTCTGTCTCTCTCTTTCTCCCTCTCCCTCTTTCTCTCTCTCTCTCTCTTCTCTCTCTCTCTCTCTCCTCTCTCTCTCTCTCTCTCTCTCTCCTCTCTCTCTCTCTCTCTCTCTCTCTCTCTCTCTTGTGGAATTCATGTCAAACAAATTGCAAAAGGAACAACGAAGGGAAGAACAAGAAAACACATGAATATTCATGCATTTTCATGTTCTTCCCTACGTTGTTCACCCCCCCCCTTCTCTCTCTCCCCCTTCCCCACCTTTCTCCTAGTGACCAAAAGTCTTCTCCTTCCCGTTCTCATCCCCTTCCGTCCCCTTTCCCTTCAACCAACCTTACCTGATACGAAGTCAATCCAAAATGTTTATCATATAAGTTGCGTAAATAAGTATTAATCTTATCTAATTACAAAGTATAAATGCAGTGATATTACATATTCTTTGTGTACGCTACCTGTCTTTTTTATCTTTCATTTCGTGGATAAACAGATTGTTTAATTAACAGTAAATCAAGGCTACCTTTAAATTAATCTTTAAATCAACCATTAAGTAATGCCATAAAATGTGACCCATTGTTAAGACAGATATAGAGTGAGTGAGTGAGTGAGTGAGTGAGTGAGTGAGTGAGTGAGTGTGTGTGTGTGTGTGTGTGTGTGTGTGTGAGAGAGAGAGAGAGAGAGAGAGAGAGAGAGAGAGAGAGAGAGAGAGAGAGAGAGAGAGAGAGAGAGAGAGAGAGAGAGAGAGAGAGAGAAAGCTTGTCAGCAAAAATATGTAAGCAGAACATGTACGCTGTACGTACATCCCTGTTCTTTCAATCGGTAATGACAAATAATTGGAAACAAGAGACATGTTTCCTTGGCAAAAGCCAGGAGGTAATTACCAGTGAAAACGGTGCATCGTTCTCTTTTATACAAATGCTATCTATAGGATTATGGTCTTTCAAAGTGATATTTATCTTCATGATTCTGTTGCTGTCCCTCATGTATTTCAACTACTTATCAAATCTTTACAGTTTTGGTGTTTTCATTTTCACTATCTTTATCGTCATGATTATTGTCATTACTATTTCGAAAGAGAACGAAACATGTCGTTAAAGGACCTTTAAATATCCTAAGAGAAGATTAATATAGCGATAAGGTGTCTGAAACAAGGATTCATTTTATGTGTTTGTTCATCAATATGATTCGTGTATTTCCCTGCGTAAATTGAACATTACATTGTTCGCTCTGAAAGTCAAATTTTGATTTTTAATTTTCCGGATCTTACTGCGCTGGTAAACAATTTGCAAGTCGTGTTGCACTGCAAGCGATCGCTATTCCGCGGCTGATCATGCTTCTGTTTCAAATTGATTTTATAGATTTATTCTTTGTGGGAACTTGCGTTATAGATTGCGTCTTGTCTCCATGTCAAGGAAAAGAACACGAATGTTGTTGACAAATGCGTTTGGAAAATTTAAGATATTTTAAGACCTGCGACAGAAAGAGCTTAGTTTTTAAGCATTTTTTAGGCCTTAAATTTCCAGTATATTTATATAACGTATATATATATATATATATATATATATATATATATATATATATATATATATATGTATATATATATATGTATATATAGATAGATAGATAGATAGATAGATATAGATATCTTTATTTTATTTGCATTATGATGATTGTGAGGTTTGTTGTTGTGTTGATACTGTTTCTATTACTATTATTATTATTATCATTATCATCATCAATATTATTTTTACCATTACTGTTGTTGTAATTGTAATCATCACCATTATTATAATCATTTATATTATTATATTTATTATCATTATTGTTATTATTATCATTATCATTACTATTATTATTTTCATAATGATAATGATCATTATCACAATGGCGTAATAAAATATATGGTTATGATTGTACGGCCTGTGCATAAAACCCGTTTATACATAATTGAGCCTAAATCGCATTTCTTATTTCAACCGCATTTAATCCGACAACGACCTTCTAATCTGATACTCATATCATAGGGTCATTGAATGCGCTAAGGGCATTGGATAGCACTTTTGAACGGTATAAAAGGCTCCAAACCGCATGCATATTCTCAAAATCTTTGAATCAGCAGAGCACGTTTGAGCCTAGGCATGTTAAGAGAGTAATTTTCCTTTTAATAATCACACTGCATCATTCTGCGACATGTTGATTTGCCTTTCCATTCAGACCCTTTGGCGCGCGAACGGCAGCGCGTCTCGGAGTCAAATGGTTTCGCGAGAAAGCGTTGTGTCAAGACGAAGCAGTCGAGGAGGAAGGAGCAAAGAAAAGGAAAGAGAGAGGAAAGGGGAGGAATATGGAAAGAGAGAGATGGACAAGATAAAGTTGGGAAGAGGAGTAAAGTCGCAGAGAAATAACAGGAAAGAAAAATGAGTTACTTGTAGAAGGACGAATGGAAAAGGAGGAGAGAGAAGGACAGAGCATGTAAACCGGCTGGAGTATCCAAGCCAACTGCTCTCTGAGAACTGAACTTTCCTCTAAAGAACTTGCGCATAAATAGCTACGGTTTCACTTGCATCATTGCCAGGTATTGTCGATTTCAAGAAATGTGTACGAGCGTAAAGAGGAAAAATCTGATAGAATGAAATAATGATGATTGGAAGGAAACTCTAACACAGAAGAATAAACGGGCAAAGAGATGGAAAATTGTGATAAGATATACAGGAGTTGTAGAGACAAAGCGGAGGTGAAAATATGAAGGCAAAACATTGCATTGAAATGGGTCGGTAAGTAGGCAAGCGTAGAGAGTGCCTTATGGATAAATAGTATATATATATATATATATATATATATATATATATATATATATATATATATATATATATGTATACGCACACACACACACACACACACACACACACACACACACACACACACACACACACACACACATACATATATATATATATATATATATATATATATATATATATATATTTATATATATATTATGCATTACATATATATGTAAGTATATGTATATGAATATGTACACACACACACACACACACACACACACAACACACACACACACACACACACACATATATATTATATATATATATATAATATATATATATATATATATATATGTATGTATATATATATATACATATATATATATATGTATATATATGTATATATGTATATATGTATATATATAAATTTGTGTGTGTGTGTGTGTGTGTGTGTGTGTATGTTTAAGTGTATGTGTGATACTGTATATGCATACCGACACTGATGAAGATGATGATACGATGATGATGATGATAATAATAATAATGATAATAATGATAACAATAATAATTATAATAATAATAATAATAATTATTATTATTATCATTATAATGATTATAGTAATAATAATAATGATAAGAAATGATGATAATTATAATAATAATAATAATGATGATAATAATAATAACAAAAATGATGATGATAATAGGAACAGTAATAATACAAAACAATAACAGTGATAATGATAATGATGTTACAATTAATAATAATAATAAGAGTAATATCTGTTATTCCAATATCTCTTTATGTTTAATTCCCTATATTTTTCAAATCACACAAACAAAAACATGAAATACAGAGAATTCAAAGAATCAAAGAAAAAAGAAAAACAAAACAAACAAACAAAACAAAAAAATGGGCCTACGTGTGATTCCACACTTGGCATGGAACAGTCTCGAACGCGGGTCCGCAAATTGCTAGGCCACGACGTTAACCATTCCTCCATCTCGACGACTTCTTCCTATTAAGAAAATGGCAGTGGATTTAAGCTAATAATTTGTGCGTCAACATATGAATGGTGAACTTGTGCATGTATTTGTCTGCCTTGCATATTTTTGGCACAACCATCAAATGCCATTCAATGAGCGGCAAAAAAAAGTGTAAAACAGGCCAATAGACTGATATAGATAGATGGATAGATAGAGATAGGAGCATGGGAGATGAGAAAGACAGACCAGACAGAAAAAAATAAATAGATAGATAGAGAGACCAGACTCTAGGCAGAACGAACAAAAATGTAAGAACAAAACAGACCATTTTCTACAAACGCAACTTTTAACCAGAAAGCTGATAGAATATATCATATTTACCTCCTTTCACGACTCTGCTCAAACACGGACTTGGTGTGATTAAGGTAACATCAGATCTCTGGAATATTGTCTACACATCTCCTCATCCCGCCAGCGAATTGAAGCAGCAAATACTATTGCAACCAGCTGCGCTATTGTGCAATAACATCTCCCGCTGCGGTGTGCGCAAATCCTTGTGGCAGTATACTCTTCCGCCGTTAACTGAAACAATTCATTAGATGAGAGGTCATTTAAACCGTAGAAGAATCTATCCCTGTTAGCAGACTCCAGCCTTTTCAGCTCATCAGTCTAATGTTTGAAAGACCAAAGAAGTTAAAAACTTTGAAGAAAAAAAAAACCATGAAAAGTAATGGCAAGTTGCATTTTACTTTTTCCCTCTGGCGAGCATTATTATCTCTTCTCTCTCTCTCCTCTCTCTCTCCTTCTCTTCCTCTCTCTCTCTCTCTTCTTCTCTCTCTTCTTCTTTCCTCTCTCTCTCCAGTCTAAGCCAATTTATTTTCATGCTCTAATGGTTTTAAAACAAATACAGTTCATTTAAAATTAAAGGGGTTTATTTTTTTGGGAAAAAAATTTTTTTTTTTTTTAAAATTTTTGGTTAAAAGGGGGGCGCCCCCCAAAAAAAACCAAAAAAACCCCCGGG
>NW_020872646.1:211661-239161 GCF_003789085.1 Penaeus vannamei
TCATAAGATTTCAAACAAAATATATTATGAAATAAGCAAACTGCAAAGTTCATTATTGCTAAGATCCTAAAAATACCTATAAAGTAATGTGAGCTGTAGTGACTTTTATATATGATGCTGATAATTCTCTCGTAGCAATGAAAGCTGTTTCTGGTTTTCAGGATTATATATATGATCGGTGCAATTCATGTGAAAAATCACAGTAAACAAGAAAAATAATTTTTATGAGCTACCAGAAGTGAAATATACAAAAGAAAGAAAGAAAAATCATACTGGACTCTAGCCTTTGATTGCCACAAATTAAATTACAACAGTTTCCAGCACTGGCAAAAGTACGCATGACAACATGAAACCAAGATATGTGACATGTCACACACGCTGCCTCTTTTTGAGACTAAATGTGTAAACCGCAGGTGATCCTGTTGTCATTATTGCTGTCATCCTTGATAATAATGGGGCTAACATTACTCATATTAATTCTTATAATCATCGTTATATTATCATCGTAATTATTATTATTATCATCTCTCTCTCTCTCTCTCTCTCTCTCTCTCTCTCTCTCTCTCTCTCTCTCTCTCTCTCTCTCTCTCTCTCTCTCCTCCCATCTCCCTTGAATTGCAACATGAGTTTCCTTGCTCTGTGACGATTCAAAACATGTCATGCTAACGGTAAATGTGTAAAATGCTCTTTTAGTTCTATGTGTATTAACTTTTTTTATTCAACAAGCTGTGTGGATCCTATTGAATTATTAATTGCCGTTGGTTTGCTTATTCGTGTTTGCTGGCACTTCAAAATGCACGTGTTGCACTGCAAGCGATCGCTGTTCCACGGAGCCCGATTTGGCGCTGTTGATCCTGCTTCCGTTTCATTTTTATTTAATTTTAATTCTATTTTTCAACTTGTGTTATATATTGGAATTCTTGTGTAAAGAAAAAGGAAAAGAACACGAAATGAAAAATAATAAAAAAATATAATGTATATCGTCTCAGCCGGGAATTGAACTCGGGCCTCCGGTTTTGAAGACCGTCATGCTAACCGTTACACCACAGAGACTTGGTTAGGGAAGTTCATAAATGCGTTTAAATTTTCACAAACAGTGATGCACGGACATTACAATGTCTTCAAAACGATGATGAAGTTGGTGACGGTGATACGATGATAATGATGATGATATTCAGAGCAAAAGTAATGAAGGTTATTTGTCATCATGGTGGGGATAGTGTGTACATGTTATGAATGAGATAGCAGTATTACTTAAAACGACTATGATTAAAAAGAAAGAAAAGATTAGTATAACACTAATTTACGTAATGTATATATATATATATATATATATATATATATATATATATATGTGTGTGTGTGTGTGTGTGTGTGTGTGTGTGTGTGTGTGTGTGTGTGTGTGTGTCTGTGTGTGTGCTTTCACCCAGAGTAAAATGTCATATTAAACGTTAGTGTATACCTACCATTGTACTGAAATACCCAATTTTAAACACCCTTTCAAAATCAGTTTTCCTATAATATTCAGTAAAAAAAAAAAAAAAAAAAAAAAAAAAAAAAACTGTGTTCTAAAAATAATGTAGAGTTTTGTATGTATAATATTAGGATTTTTTTTTCTCTCTCTCTCACTATTTTCCCTCTAACTATGTGTCTACTTGTCTTACCTAAGCATTAAGATAAACAGAAAATATCGAGGAAGCAATTTGATTTAGGGAGGTAAGGTCATGTAGTAAATCTCATTTTTTTTCTGCCAGTTTCTGAAATATTACAAGAGACGTCGAGGTGGATTATGCACACTTGACTTTAAAAATGTGCCAATCTTAAAATCTAGGTGAAAGAGTAAGAAGAAGAAAAAAAATCCCGTGAATTAGGTTAAAAAGCCCGCGTGTGAGGCGCCGTGTTGGCGGGCGTAAGAGCAATCCCTTCCCTTTGAAATTTAAATGTCCGACGCCGCGTGTCGTTATTGTTTGAATTACTACACATCGCGGCACAGTTCCTTTGTCAAACTCGGCGCCGAAAAACAAAATAACATATACAGCCAGGAGTAGTACAACCAGATTCTTACTTCTGAACATCAGTGGAAATCAGTTCCAATCTCTAATTCTAATTATTGGCGTTCACTCGAATTCCTGTTAGACAAAATCTTGTTTCGATCATAAATTTCATATAATTTTCTGATCAGCTAACAGTTTTTTCCTAACTACAGTACGTTTTCAAAGGCAAATATAAATTGATATACCTTTTGTAAGTCGCTATGAAATTATATGCTTTAACAATAGTGTATATGTATAAAAGAATTAATTCACATCCCCTTTATAATTTTTACCAGATTTTTATCAACCTGCAAGAGTTATCAGATAAGCCCTCAATTCAATGACATTTAATGAAAGTCTATCGTCTACAAATAAGTTTTCTAGAGGCTTTTTCCTGCCATTTGTAGGCTTTGGAATAGATTGCCTTCAGAGATTGCAACTTCTCCGACTCTTGATAAGTTTAAAAGATCAGCTAACATGTTTTTCTTGCGTAAATAGTAACTTTCCATCTTATTCTTTCTCAGCTGTATCTTGACCTGCACTGACACATTTGGTGGATAAATCTTGATTTTCGCAACGAGGCTCCCTTATAACAGCTTACAACAACAACAGCAACAATAAAACAATAATAGTAATAATAATAATGCTTATAATGGTTTCAATATCAAAGAAAATATAGTTTCATGGGAACAGATTCAAATGAAATATAAACAAGATATCCTGATAGTAAGGTAAATTACAACAATCCATTTCATACCAAAACAAAAGATACCTATCCATGGATCCAGCTGTCACAATGCAATAGTAGTAGCTATGCTGTCTGATTTGTTTTTCATTCCGGACCATAGGTAGCATTCATTTATTTCATCGACACTGTGAACTACAGTGACAACAAACCTTTCATAATATATAAGTAAACATCAAGCTGTAAAAAGGAGATCTTGCAGTTCGTTCTATGTTGCAAGCCCAAAAACTCTGCAACCATGATTATACTTAATCGGATCTCATTGATAACAGACCTACGCTTCTCGCTTATGAGTTCGTGCTTCTTATCTGAAGAAGGCAAAGTGGAACGAAAACAACGCTAAACAAGACAATATAACAATATAACCTCTTTCCTTCCTTCCCCATTTCCTGCTCCATCTTGAGTTTTATTTTTTTCCTTCATCACTTGTTCGTCCTCTTCTTCCTGCTCCCATTCTTTGTCTCATATTACTAATACAATCATGATAGTGATGAGAATAACAAAATTGCGGGAACGCGCAATTCAAGAAAAATATATGGAACGGTAGGTAATTAGATACAGATGCAAACAGAAATTAATGCAATAAAATAATGAGGTCTTAGTATCCGTATTCTTATCTGAAGTAGCCAAAGTGGAGCGAGGATAACTAAAGGAAAGATAATAAAACAAAATTTGCTTCTTCTTTTGCCTCTTTCCTTCTTTCCACCTATCCAACTCCGTCTTGATTTTTATTTCTTTCTCTTCATCACTTGTCCGTTCTTCTCCACAAAAAAAAAAAAAAAAAAAAAATATAAAAAAATAATAAATAAAAATAANTATGAGAGGAATAACAACAAAATTGTGGGAACGCATTGTAAACACTGGAAAAAGAGAAAGAAAGTAGAAAAATGTATGGAACGTTAAGTAAGTAGACAGAGATGCAAACAAATTCATGCAATAAAAGAATGAGGTCTTGTTATCCATATTTCTTCTCTGAAGTAGGTAAAGTGGAATGAAGATAACACTACGCAAGATAATAAAACAAAATTTGCTTCTTTTGCCTCTTTCCTTCCTTTCACCTTTCCTACTCCGTCTTGATTTTTATTTCTTTCACTTCATCACTTGTTCGTCCTCTACTTCCTTCTTCCAGTCTTTACTTCTTATATTACTAATACAATCATATGATTATGAGAAGACTAACAACAGAATTAGGAAAACGCGCATCAACACTAAGGAACAACCAAGCAAATCCAAAATCAAAAATAAAACCTTCTCATTCCTTCATACTCCTTCGCATTGTAAACACCGAAGAAAGAGACAGAAACAAAAGTAGAAATGCATATGGAACGGAAGGTAAGTAGATAGTGTTGCAAACAGAAATTCATGCAAAACATTTTGAGACTAGTATCCGTCGGGGATCGAACCCGAGTCTGTCGCGCAGGAGGCGACCGTGCTACCCACTACACCAAGGAAACATATCGTTCAAGGTTTTTACTTTAGCCTTTACGAGAACACTTACATTACATTTGTGTATGTAATCTACATACATGTGTGTGTGCGTGTGTGTGTTTCTGTACAGATGAAATGAAGTCACCATACCCTCTTTTTGTCTCCTTCAAAAAATATCGTCATAAAAAATAGATATATAATAATGATAAAAAAAAATCTACCTACCTTCCTTCTTATCTCAATTAAGTATTAAAATAAAGAGAAATTCAGGAAAAAAATGTACTTATTTTGTTGGCATGCCCTCTTGCTGTTATTATTATTATCAGTACTCTTCGGCCTCCAAATCGAAATACCATTAGAATACGTATTTCAAAATTAGCCATATGATTTATCTACAGGTGTTACCACACTCGTTTGCACAATTCAACTTTTACTTGTCGAAATTTGAGGTTAACTTAAAAGAGTCATCAGTATTAAGTTATTAATAAATCCCTTGATCAAAAATGATACATATTCATTACATTACATCTATTGTAGAATCAAGAAAAGACAAACGCTCCACAGCTGATCCCCTTTATGCGGTCATTGCCTGCGATTACATATGAAGTAGCCAACGACTGAGGTCCTTCCATTGTTGGCAGCAGACCAGTAATCTAGAAGTGAACTCACTCTGCCGTTGACAAACACACCTGCATCGCTGAGCTATGACACAAAATGTTTCCCGCGCGCGTTGGTCGCCTTGCCAACGCCTTTCCTCTTTCCTTTCGGCTCGGAACCACTTTGATATGAAGTGCCACTATTTCTTTGTCCTTTTATTGTCCTTTTCAAGAAAAATCTGCGCGGTCACGTATCCAGTAGTGATAAAATCAGATTCTTATTTCTGAACATCAGTTAAAATTAGTTTCAATCTTTGAAATGTTTTGTAGATTTAATACTATGGCATTTGATCAGCACAGGATCCAGCTGTCATAATGCAATAGTAATAGTATTTAACACCTTGGTTGCTATACTGTCTGGTTTGTTTAATTGAATTTTTATTTAATTTCGGACCAAAAAGTAGCATTCATTTATTTCAAGACACTGTGAACTACAGTGACAACCTTTCAAAGTATATAGGTAAATTTCTAGTAATAATAATGAGATCATATAGTTCATTCTGGTTGCTTACAGACATACTTCTCTCCTTTTTTATCTGAAGTAGGCAAAGTGGAACGAAAACAACACTAAGCAAGACGATATATCAGAGGAATAACATAATTGTCAAAACGTGCTTAAACACTAACCAAACAACCAAACAAATTTAAAATATGCAAAATCAAACGCTCCAATTCCTTCATAAACCTTCACATTGTAAACACCGGAGAAAGAGACAGAAACAAAAGTAGATAGATAGACAAAAGATAGATAGCAAGCAGAAATTCAAGTCTTTCACTTAAGTCTCCATCGGGGAATGGACGCAAGAGGCGACCGTGCTAACCACGACACAAAAGACTTATATGTATGAATTTTACTATCATCATATTTTCGCTTTTAGGAAAACACTTGCATGGTACTAATGTACGTAATGTTACGTACATGTGTGTGTGTGTGTGTGTGTGTGTGTGTGTGTGTGTGTGTGTGTGTGTGTGTGTGTGTGTGTGTGTGTGTGTGTGTGCTTTTACCCAAGGTAAAATGTTATTTTAAACGTTAGTGTATGCCTGCCATTGCACAGAAATATGACCAATCTAAGAAAATTAAAATGAAGTTGCCAACCTTTTTAAATACCTCTTTTCTTGGTTCCTTCAAAACCTGTTTTTCTAAAATATTCAGTAAAAAGAAGAAGAAAAATAACTGCGTTCTAAAAATAAGTACAGTTTTGTATGTAAAATATTAAGACTTTCATTTTCCCTCTATCTACCTACCTATCTCGACTAAACATTAAAATCAACAACAACAACAACAAAAAACATAACTTGAATGTTTTTAACTTTTTTGGCTGGTTACCCGCTGTAACTGTTGTCGTCATGCTTTTCATAGACTTACAAATTGTCAATACCATTAGAATACATATGTCAAAAGTACGTCAGCCATAATCTTTTATCTACAAAAGTTATTACTTTCGTTTGTGACTACAATTATTTGTGGTTCAAGGAGTCAGCAGTAATAAATAATTAATACATCCCTCGATCCCAAATCATCCCAATCTCTCTTCGGCAGATGTATTAATTATAAAACTGCATTCGTTCATCCCATAGCAATAATCCCTCTTATTGCAGTATTCAACACTTTTCATATTCTCATAAGTTTATACATCATTCGTTCATCATACATGTTCCTCGATAAACGTCCATTAGATGACTGGCAGTGGCCAACCATATGCTGATATCTATTTTTTACATATTTAAGTCAAAATATGTAAGACCGATGATTCCTTCTGAATATGTAAAGTTCAGACCTTCAATTTTTCTAATACATGTCATTTCTCCCCAATTCACTAATTTCTCTTTGCAACCAATTTATGGCCATTTCTTTAATATTTGTCCTACATTTAGGGAAGTTCTGAAGCAATGCGTTCAAATGTTTCGTCAGGGTTAAACATCTCTGAAAAATTACCCGTTGTGTATATGCATTCTGGACGCCAGTTCTTACAAGTTTTATGTCCCAAAGGAGGTGCTGAATAAGGGTCATAATTGCTTAATCTTCTTCAGAGATCTTTCAGCTCATGTTTATAACTTGTGTAGCATGACGTAAATGGAAACGGAAATAATGCAGTGTTATTCACCCCTCGTTGTAGTAACTCCCTATTTATTTGATTTGGTGATGACTCTTAGCTGAATGCAAACATCTAAATAATCCAACTATAAGGAGAATTTACACTTCTTTTATATAGCCTCTAGTAATGATATTGGCAATGGTAATAATGTCAGCGACAATGTCATAATGGCAACATAAATACAAAAAGCAAATAAGTCCTAAGCACATTTGATACACCTATATGGAAGGATATCAACTGAATCCTTTGTTGTTAAACATTTTCTCTCGGCATTTTAGTTTTATCTTAATGTTCAGTCGAGAAAAAACAATGCATATAGATATATTATAGTGTAAAGGATCGAATACTGATAACAGAATTAAGGAAAATTATCCCTTATCGGGTATCTGTTATTGTTAATTGCATAAGACCTTTAACGAAAATATGACAAAAAGGGTCTTGATGACGACCAGTTGAGGAATGTATAAATACCTTGCTACTGCACACTCCGTGAATATCGAATTTGTATAGAGAAAAGATTTGTAACTTAAGGTCATTGCTTACAGGTATTATTGAAATGCATAATGATCATAACATTAATATGAAAATAACAGCACTATAACTTACTATGCAATGAAAGCAAGAATTATAATGAGTATTGCTGCATAATGATGTGAAATAATGATAACATAACTAATCTTTATTTAATACAGGCATTGTTAAGGACATCAAATACCAACGACGGGAATATTTGATAGGAATTCAGTTAGGTAAAAATCGCCTGAATGATAAAATACGTCTGCATATTCGCTAACGCGGTATTTCATTATGCAAACCACGTAGGAATCTTTAAACAAGTATACACATTTATAATTGCATAGTTAGACTATCATTAAACACTTCACTTTCTATAAACGTATTTTTCTGTTGCCATAACTATCTCTCTGTTATTGCTTACTAGCATATGGAAAGAAAGAAAGAGAGAGAGAGAGAAGAGAGAGAGAGAGAGAGAGAGAGAGAGAGAGAGAGAGAGAGAGAGAGAGAGAGAGAGAGAGAGAGAGAGAGAGAGATGAAAAGAGAGAGATAGAGATGAGAATCATACCAATCAGCGATCACTTTTACAATTAGACTTTGGAATATTATATGGATACTAAACTGCAAATAATACAAAGGATAATGCAAGGGATATTATATTCATAGATATGAATGTAAACAAAGTATTTTAACGGTATCTTCTTAGAAGCGAATAAATCCAATTTATCCCTAATAGTTCCAGTCTTTCTGTTCCGAGCAATTTGTCTATTTTTTATTTCTTATTCTCATTCTTTCTGAATTTTGATGTTAATGATGATATTTAGAATAGCAATAATAATAAATGTTATTATTATCATGAAATGGATAGTGTATACACATTACAAGAGATAACAGTATTACCTAGAACGACCATGATGCTGATCTTAACACATACGATTTTTGTTACCATAGTTGTGAAGGGTAATTAGTATCCAATTCGATCCTAATAAAATGCTTTTGCATAGATTAGGTCTTTACAGTTCAATTCCTCATTTGTAAATTCCTCCTAGTCTCTCTTTTGACTTGAATATCTGTTTACTTATTGCACTAAATGCGAAGTGCAAAAGGATTGAACGTCACAGAAAGGGAGGCTGTGATGTCTCTTGTTATTTCATTGTCCTTGTCTTGTTAACAGTATGCCGTGTTCTCTTTGCTTTAAATCGTTAATTTACAGTTTGATTTTCAGGTAAAATACCATTCAATATTTGCTAAGGTGCATGTGCGCATGGTATATAAATCTAAGCCTTTTTATATATCGTAATACATGCAATATGTTTTTAATATGGACAAAGTGTTAGATCTAGTTGTGAATTGTTCATTATTCAATAATTATTTCCCTTTCTGCTCAATATACTCACAATTCGTTATCATTTTCTTCCTTAGTTCCATTCTTTGCTCACGGAGTAGTTTCCTTGTTCATTCAAAATTTCCAATAACCATAGGACTCATGATAAACACTCATTAATACCAAAGGTTCATTATAAATAATAATATAGGAAGAAACAATAAATATAACAATCAACATCAACTAAATTGTCACTTCTATTTCAATCGATAAGAACCGCCATCCTCTATATATGGTAAGATGCGGCTTAAACTTTGGATTGTTATTCATCTTTGGTTGAAAATTTGGAAAATAAAGCACAGGAGAGCATCTAAAAATAATGTTCCAAATAAGTACGAATTGTTTTCAATACGCCTGAAAATCATATCCAATCATCATTATTAATTTTCCACAAGCAACGGTGGTGCACTGGTAAGGCGCGCGACTTTCACTCGGAGGTCCCGCGTTCGGTTCCAGTGATGCCGAGTGGACGATGTGGTTTCACGCAGGTTCCCCGTTGACTTGACGTTTTACTTGTTTTTCATTTAGATTTTTGTTTTATTTGGTGTACGATTCTCAATATAAGGACATGAAGCGTTTTTAAATCAGGTTTGCAATATTATGCAATTTAAATTCGTAGACAATCAGGCTTATGTCGGATTTTAAGAAAACCATTCCTTATTTTTTTGAAATGATCTTACCTATCTCACAAACACCATCTAACTCTCAATCAACCAATTTATTTATCGTCAGAGCTGATATGACCTTCAGGATGAAATAATACGACGCCTGAGACAAATAAAAGAGAGAAACGAAATGAGGGAAGAAACATAAAAGTGAAAGCACAGGAAAAGGGATTTTTTCAGTGAGTAAACACAACCGATAAAGAGAGATGTATACATTTGGAAAGTTGGAATATTTCTCTCTCAAATTATTGTTAATACTTTTACCAAATGAAGACTTGGCATCTTAAAAGGTAGAATGCAACACATATTTCAAACACTTCTATTTCGACGAATTAAAAAAAGAAAGGAGGGAATGGAAGTGGGGAAGAAAACTATAAATGACGGGCAGCTAAAAGAAAGTAAGAGAAGTTACGTGGAATGAAAATGAAATCACACATTCCGTCATAATCAAAACAGTAAATGCAAAACAAAACAAATAAAGTATAAACCTAACCATATAAAGAAAAATGTCTTTCCCTAAATTATCCTGTAGGTGTACAACCAGATTCTTACTTATTTCTGGACATCAGTGGAAATCAGCTTTAATCTCTGAAGCGTTTTGTAGATTTAATACGACGATCGTCTTGGAAGTAGTTTTAGTTAACATATCATGTCAACAATAAACAATAATTCCGCAATTATTAGTGTTCATTCGAATTCCGTTTAGACAAAATCTTGTTTCTATCATAAATTCCATATTTTTTCTGTTCAAGTTTTTACCCAACTGAAGTACGTTTTCAAAGGCAAATATAATTCAATATATATCTTTTGTAAGTTGCTTTAAAATTATGTTTTACCAAAGGTGCATATGCTTAAAGGAATACTCGTCTTAAAAACTTGATAAAAATAATATAAAATCATGGGAATAGAGTAAAATGAAATGTAAATAAGATCTTGATAATAAGGTGAATTACAACAATCCACTTCATACCAAAACAAAGTTAGCATAGGATCCAACTGTCCTAATGCAATAGTAGTAGTATTTCACACCTTGGTAACTATGCTGTCTGATTTGTTTTCATTCCGGCCCATAAGTAGCATTCATTTATTTCATGACACTGTTAATTACCGTGACAACAAACCTTTCATGATATATAAGTAAACATCAAACTGCTATAAAAAAGGAGATCGTGCAGTTCGTTCTATGTTGCAAGTCCAAACACTGCAACCATGATTATACTAAATCGGATCTGATTGCTAACAAACATTTCTTCTCTCCTATATGTTCGTTTGTTTTATCTAAGTAGGCAACGCGGAACGAAGACAACATTGAACAAGACAATAAAACAATATTAGTTTCTTTTTCCACCTATTTCCTTTGACCTTTTCTACTCCGTCTTGATTTTTACTTCTTTTTCTGCTTCACTTGTTCGTCCTCTTCTTCCTCCCATTCTTTGCTTTCCATATTACTAATACAATCATATGATGATGGGAGGTATAACAACAAATTGTGAAAACGCGCATAAACATTAACACAAAGACAAGCAAATCCCCCAACACAGAAAAAAATCCAAAATCAAACGCTCAATTTTTTTCATACTTTTTCACATTTTAAACACTGGAAAAAGAGACATAAAAGTAGAAAGATAAAGAAAGTTAGAGAAATAGATGCAAACAAAAATTTAAGCTTTTTCGTCTCCATCGGGGTTCGAACCCGAGTCTGTCGCGTAAGAGGCGACCGTGCTAACCACTACACCACGGAAACATATATTACGAATTCCGAATTTTACTATAATTGTATGTTAGTTTTTAGGAGAATACGCATTACACGATATATAATGTTAAATGTGTGTGTGTGGTTTCCTCCAAATAGTCTATGCATGTATGCTTAAGCATTAATATTTCTACAAGTTTAGTGAAGGAAAAACAATAGAAAATCACTCTTATAAAGAAACCTTCGGTAAGAGTATGTCGGGATTAATGGGAAATAAAAAAAAATAATAAAACTATACCGTTATTTCCTTTAATATCTAAATATATGTTATCCCAAACTTTGATATGAAATTACAAGCATTTCTATATTCTTTTATGACTCTTCCAAAAACATCTGTCTTTCCCTAAAATGTCCAATAGTAATATAATCAGATTCATACTTATTTCTGAACATCAGTGGAAATCAGCTTCAATCTTCGAAGTGTTTGGTAGATTTAATTCATGACCTTGAATGTAGGTCTACTTAACACTCCATGTCAACGATTAACAATAAATTTCGCAATTATTGCTTATAATGTTTCCATTGTTGAGAAACATTTTGATTATTATCATTTTCTTTCAGAAAGGAATTAATAGTGTCTTTCTCTATATATAAATATATGTATATTCAATTTTCTCGTTCTCTATATATANGAGATCAGGGAGGAGAGGAAGTGAGAGAGAGAAAGAAAGAGAGAGAAGAAGAGAGAGAGAGAGAGAGGGAGAGAGAGGAGAGAGGAGAGAGAGAGAGAGAGAAAGAGAGAGAGAGAGAGAGAGAGAGAGAGAGGAGAGAGAGAGAGGAGAGAGAGAGAGAGAGAGAGAGAGAGAGAGAGAGAGGAAACAGGGGGAAGAGGCAGAGAAAATGGAGTAAGGGAGATCAGAGAGAGAGAGAGTGTGTAAGAAAGAAAGAGAAAGAAAGAGAGAGAGAGGGGGGGGGGATGTATGTACGTATGTCTAACATTTGGATGTATGTTCTATCGGCCATTGTTAAAATTGCGCGAGGTCCACCCAATGAATATTCATATGTACGGACATGCAGATGCGCAGAAATAAAGGCACCTCAGTTTCCTTATCTGGCAGATATACATCTAAACATCCATCTGTCCGGTCGATATGCTTGTCTAGACCGATGGGTGTATATTGATGTCTGTATAATGAATATTCATTGGGTCGGACCTCGTATAATTTTAACAAACTGGCTGCTTTCATTATCATTTCTAGAACATTATTGTCTGTATAATTTTTATCATTAGTATTGTACTTATTATCATTATTTTTGTTATTATCATTTTAATTATCACCATTATAATCATGAATTTCATCATTATCATATGAAGTCATCGTTTGAACCTACTGGTGTGTTATGTTTACGGGATGTAGGCCTATGAATCGCGGCGATTTCTGAAGTATGATTCATAACAATAGGTCATATCATGGTTCTCATACTTTTCAATATATATACTACGAAATAAAGTTCAGGAAAGTCTTATTTGCTTTTCAGGCAAATTATAATGACTTGCCTTTACAGTAATTACGGTTTTTAGTGTGTGTGTATTTACTTTCTTTTATCTAGTATCATGCTTATGACAGAAATGTCAAGCGTGTCTAGTGCAGATGCTATTAAATTGTATTTTTTTTTTTTTTTTTTTTTTTATACGAATTTTACATAAACTGGATTCAATATTTATTTCTATAGGTGTTAAACACGTCTTTTCAGTACGTGTCCTTTCAGTAAAATTAATGCAGACTTTTTGTGTATGTGTGTGTGTGTGCATACACACATACACACACACATACAGAGAGAGAGAGGAGAGAGAGAGAGAGAGAGAGAGAGAGAGAGAGAGAGAGAGAGAGAGAGAGAGAGAGAGAGAGAGAGAGAGAGAGAGAGAGTCCACAACTCTTTTTCTGTACTCTGTAATCTATCTGTGCGTTTGTGCCTCTCATGTAACTGGTGTATTTTACTGGCAATGAGAATACTCCCAATGCAATAGGTGTCCTTGGTGCTAACGACCCTTGTGTAACAGCGGTTGATTGACAAGCGACACTTCCATTCGTGTCAATATTGATCGCCGTTGCTGTAAAAATTCGCTTTTGGTTGTAAAAAAGAAAATGATACGGACTTAATCTGACTATATTCACTTTTATTTTTTATATCCTCCTTAGCAAATTGAATCTGTATGTCTGTCTCTCTCTCCCCTCTATTTTTTTCTTTCCATCTTCACCTCTCTCTCTCTCTCTATCTATCTCTTCCCACCTCCCACCCACACACAAACACACACACACGTGGATAGGGGATGTGAAACGAACACTTCCAAAGTATAGTCGTAAAAGGCGACTGTGTGTGTGTGTGTGTGTGTGTGTGTGTGTGTGTGTGTGTGTGTGTGTGTGTGTGTGTGTGTGTGTGTGTGTGTGTGTATGTGTTTGCTATGAATTGAATTGCATTTGCAGGACGATTATCTTTTTTATATATCAACATACAAGTATTAAAATCATTATAAACTGAAGGTAAAAAAGCCTAGGTACGGATATCAGAATGAACACCGTTTCTTGATAAAGGCAAACAACAGATAAGAAACGTTTCAATTCAGAAGGAATGCAAGAGGCAAACGAGTCAACGGACGAATTTCTTACTGGATTTCATTCGTCAGCTTCCACGTAATCTGAAGGAACTAATGTCCGCAATACAAACAAACGGCCTGTTTGATTAGGTTGCGCGAGGCCTGACCCACTGAATATACGATCATATGCACAGATGGAATTGCAGATTTGTCTATCTGTTTGATAGATATACATTCATTTATAAATCTGTCCGGCAGATATACATGTCCAGACTGATAATAGGCCTTTATTTGTGTGTATATGCATGTCCGTATAACGAATGTTTATTGGGTCGAGCCTCGCGCAGTTTGACACACCCGCCGAAGGTCACAAGAAGGCGCGTTTCCTCTGACCAAAGGAGAAAGTTAATACAGCGAACAGGGTTGGTTTATAGAAGTATCACAAATTAAACGAAGTATGGAAACTGCTAATACACAAGTTCAGGGTGAAAGGGCGTAGATGTGAGTGAAATTATTGCAGTCGTTCAAAATGAATTTTTCAGGAGGCTAGGGAAGGTTAAAACAATTGAGCAGAAATTTCCAGGATTTCAGAATGGGAAGCAAACTATAAAAAAGAAATAGTATAACACACAGACTAGACTACCCGCATATAAGCCTTTTCAGGCGTGATCATGGTCCTGGCCAAAACATGATGACAATAGTACTAATGACGATGAAATAATGAAAAGGATACGCTAATGGCAGCAGCAGTGTTGATAATTATTCTAATAACGTTAAGACTAATGACAGCAATTACGGTTATAGCAGCAGTAATAAAGATAAAAGAATTGACAAGAACACAAAAAAATGTACGAGTACTTACAAATATAGACAATCTTTTCGGATTACCCTTTTCCTGTTTCTCTTCATGATAATGATAATAGTAACTTTAAAAAGGGTAAAAATAATACTAATTATGCACAATGATTTTGATACCAATGAAGATGATTCTGAGAGAGTGAGAGAGATTAAGAGAGAAAAAGATATTGATAAAGGAAAGGGAAAGAGAGAGGAGAGAGTGACTGAGAAAAGGAGAGCGAGAAAGATCGAGACGGACCCGCAGACCCAGGTTCGAGTCCCGGCGGAGACTATAAAATGAAAAATTTTCCTTCTCTTCTCGCGTTCTTTGCCTTTGCATATAGACAAGGCTTGCAATTTAACGCGAGTTCAAAAAACAAACAAGCAAACAAACGATAGAATGAAAATAGAACAAGCATGACCAACAGCGCACCGGAATCAGGGCTCAGTGGAACAGCGACCGCTTGCAGGGCGATGCGGTGACTTCGAACTGTTGAGCAGCGCATGAAGGTCAAGGGAATGGAGATCTAAAGTCCGTGAACAAGATAATGTTTGACTCACACGGGGAAATGCAAAAGAAAATATGTCCAGAAAAAAAAAAAAAATAATCCTTGTCTACAACATCACCTCACAATTTTCTCTTAGAATCTTTAATGAAATGAACAGAACTATAGTCAAGGTGGATACGATAAAGATAATGATAATGATGAGATGCAAAATGAATATCGATAGAGAAGCAAATCGATAAAAGAAAGCTTAAAATGTTCTCATGTGATAGTAAAACTAATGTGGGATTATCGATGTAGGTATATATTTGTGTATGTATATATATTATATATTATACATATGTATATGTGTATATATATATATATATATATATATATATATATATATATATATATATATATATATACACACACATATGCAGGCCTATATACACAGACACACACACACATACACATATATGTGTGTGTGTTTGTGTGTATGTGTGTGTGTGTGTGTGTAAATCTAATGTACAATGGGGATGAATCCGAAATTAATCTTAATATTTTGAAAGGAATTTATTCTCATGCGCATGCAACTCTACCCAAAGGAACCCTTTTAGATGTAAAAAGGAAAAAGAAAAAAAGAAAAACAATAATAATAATAATAGAATTTTTAAAAATCAGAAACTGTCCATTTTCGAGCCCTGTTATTTGTTTTCATCTTATTCAGAAGAGTAGCGCAGGGGAGGTGTACTGAGATAGACAGATAGACAAGAGATATTAGAAAAGAGAGAGGGAGGGGGGTAGGAGTGAGAGAGAGAGAGAGTAACGCAGGGGAGGTGCTGCCATAGATAGGCAAAGAGAGAGAGAGAGGGGGGGAGGGGGAGGAAGAGAGAGAGTAACACAGAGGAGGTTTCCTGAGATAGATACATGGAAAGAGAAATAAAAAGAGAGGGAGAGGGGAGAATAGGAAAGAACGAGAGAGAGAGAGAGAGAGAGAGAGAGAGAGAGAGAGAGAGAGAGAGAGAGAGAGAGAGAGAGAGAGAGAGAGAGAGAGAGAGAGAGGGAGTGTAGAGAAACAAGCCGCTCTATCCCTCTCTGCTGTCGGAGACGGAGCCGGTCGAGTTCCTTCTCACACATCACCAGCGCCTCCATCTGCCTCTCCGGCCCCTGGATTTGATCTTAAAGAGAACATTGACAACCTTGACAGCAGTTTTTATCTTGTGTTTACGTTTTAATGTTCAGTTTGCCTTTTTATGTTCTGTGTGATGCGTGTGGCTGTGTGAATCTTTTGTCTTTTTATCTAGCCCTTATCTTACTTTTTATATATATTTTTAAAAGTTTCCCCGTCTTTCCAGTTTCCCGTTTCCTTCTTTATACTACTGCTTTTTGTCTCTGTACGTTTATTGGTTTATCCCTTCTTAATCTTTTAGTTATATTTTTATCCTTTGATTTATATTATCAGTTCATCTAATCACTCACGGGAAAGCTTTTCTTCTAAATTTCTTTCGAGGGGAGCGTGCGCGCCCTCTGCCTCTCAAAGGAGCCGCGCGCCTTTCCTTCGCCCTTTCCTTTCCTGACTGACAGACACACATACACACATACATACATACATACATATATATATATATTACATATATTATATATATTATATATATCGTATATATCATATATATGTACATATATATGTATATGTATATATATATATATATATATATATATATATATATATATATATATATATATATATATATATATATGCATGTATACATATATATGTATATAGGCATATATAGAATATATATAAATATATAATATATACAAACATATTTATATAACACCATATATATATACTATATACTTTATATATATACACATACAGACACATGTAGCCGCACACGCTCACATACACACACATGTGCACGTACACATTAACAGACACACATGTACACATCATATCAACATACCCGCACACACACACACACGCACACACATTATATAGATAACAGATTTCATAATCATTGCTACTCATTCGTATTCCATTTAGGATTCTTGCGTTTATTTAATACATCTAATATATTTTTTTGCCTAAGTCTGTGCAGCAATGTTTATGAACAATAAAACTCCACTACTTAACATTAATCACCAAGGAAGTCCCTGTGGTGTAGTGGTTAGCATAACGATGTTTGGAATCGGAGACACGGGTTCGATCCCCGGCGTAGCGGCTTCCCCTTTTTTTCATTTCATTTAATTAAAGATGTTACCACTCGTTTGCAATTCTACATTTATTTGCCGAAATATGTGGGAACAGAAGTCATCAGTGATAAGTTATTAATATATCCCTCGATCGCAAATGAAGCTTATCTCTCTTCATTATATATCTACTAATATATTTCCATTCGTTCATACCTATAAATGTTTAAAATAAATCCCTCTATTACATTATTCATCTTACTGCTTTCCTATTCTCATGAGTCTATATAACTGCATTCGTTCATCTCATGCCTATATACAAAGGTCAAAATATCTAGTTATTGCCGATGATTCCTGCTCAATATGTAACATGGACACCTTCAGTTTTCTAATACTTATGGCATTTCTCTTCAACCCGCTACTTTCTCTTTGTAACCACTTAGTGGCCACTTCAATATTAGTCCACATTTAGATAAGTTCAGCTGTATTAACATAAGATAACGATCCCAGGCAACGCGTTCAAATGTTTCGTCAGGGTCAACGTATCGGTGAAAAAATCTTTCTGCTGTAGGGTCATTTGCATTCTCGAAGCCATTAAAAAAAAAAAAAAAAAATCCCAAACAAGTGGCTCAATAAGGGTCATTCGTGCTTAATCAAACTCATATATCTTTCAGCTCATGTTGTGCAGCATTATGTAACCGGAAACGATATATGGAAAGAGAGAGGTGGAAATATCTTTCAGCGATCACTATTACAATTTTATTTCGGAATAATATATGAATTGCAAATTATACAAATGATAATGCCACGCATATCATAATCACATGTGAATGTAAACAGATAGCATTTTAACAGTCGTATACACGCAATTCATCCTTTTTTTCTGTCTGTCTCCTTCGGTCCCTCCCTCCCTCCTCTCTCTCTCGTATTGTAGCAACATTTATAAATATGATTCTATGGTGTAGTGGTTAGCACGGTCGCCTCCTACGCGATAGACTCGGGTTCGATGGAGTAAAACATTTTTTATGCATGAATTTCCTTTGGATTATTCTACTTCTCTACCTTTCTTTATCTTTCTACTTTTGTTTCTGTCTCTTTTTCAAGTCTGAAATGTGTAAAAGTCTGAAAAGATTAAGCGTTTGATTTTCCATTTTTTTAGGGGGGTAATTGTTTAATCGAGAATTGCTTGTTTTTTTGTTAATGTTTATGCGTGTTTTCACAATTTTGTTATTATTCCTCCCATCATCATATGATTGCATTAGTAATATAGAAAGCAAGGAATGGGAGGAGGAAGAAGAGGACGAACAAGTGAAGCAAAAAAAGAAATAAAAATCAAAACAGAATCGAAAAGGCGAAGGAAAGAGGTTAAAGAAGAAGAAGCAAATATTGTTTTATTGTCTTGTTTAATGTTGTCTTCGTTCCACGTTGCCTACTTAGATAAAACAAACGAACATAGAAAGAGAAGAATCATAAGTTTGTTAGCAGTCAGATCCGATTTAGTGTAATCATGGTTGCAGAGTGTTTGGACTTGCAACATAGAACGAACTGCACGATCCTTTTTACAGCTTGATGTTTACTTATATATTTGAAAGGTTTGTTGTCACTGTAGTTCACAATGTCAAGAAGTAATGAATGCACCAAAGTGTGAAATACTACTACTATTGCATTAGGACAGTTGGATCCTATGTTAACACTATATTTAGTGGATAGGCATCTTTTGTTTTGGTATGAAATGGATTGTTGTAATTCACCTTATTATCAGGATATATTGTTTGCATTTTATTTTACTCTCTATTCCCATGATATTTTTTCAAGTAGAATTTTTTGTATTGATACCATATAATATATTATATCATTTATTCGAAAACTTTATAACGAGTATTCTTTTAAATATACGTTATTGAGAAAGTATGTGAATACAGGTTATATGTTAATTTATGTTTATTTTTGAAAACGTACTGCGTTTGGGTAAACACTGCTACCTAAACAGAAAATTGTACGAAATTTACGATATAAACAGAAGAATCTTAAAGGAATCGGAATGAACAGAAACAATTACAAAATTTATTGTTAATCTTTGACATGGAGTGTTAAATAAACCAACATTCAAAGTCAAGTATTAAATCTACCAAATGCTTCAGAGATTATAGCTGATTTTCACTGATGTTCAGAAATAAGTAAATCTGGTTGTATTACTACTGGATATTTTAGGGAAAAGATGTTTTTGGAAGAGTCAAGAAAAGAATATAGAAAATGGTAATTTCATATCAAAGTTTGGGATTACATACATTTAGATATAAAAGTAACAGCTGGAATACTTTTACTCTTTTTAATTATTTATTAATCCCGACATGCTATCACCGAAGGTTTTATAAGAGAGATTTTCTATTGTTTTTCCTTCACTAAACTTGTAGAAATATTAATGCTTAAGCGTAGATGCATGGACTATTTGGAGGAAAGCACACACGAATTGATTCAGTTTGCATATTATTGTAAAATGTTTTCACGCATTCGTATGAACAGGGCAATTATTAAAAACTATTTTTTCTATACTTTTCAAATTCTCTCTCCCCCCTCTTTCTCTCTCTCCCACTCTCCTTCTCTCCCTCCAAATCTCCTCTCTCTCTCTCCCTCCCTCCCTCCCTCTCCCTTCCTCCTCTCTCTCTCTTTCTGCCTCTCCCTACCTCCTCTCTTTCCAGCTACCCATCCTCACCGACGCAGCATAACACAGAATGCTCACAAAACGCGCATCCATCCATCAGCCTTCGTGCGCCAGAGAAGCCCCACAGAGCAAGGTCGTGCCCCGAGGAAGGCCTTCGCTTGACCTCTGGAGAAGAGTCGCCGGAGACGAACCTTCCTTGCGCGTCGTAGGCCTATGGGACGGGATTTCTGCGCCTGGCTCGACCGCGTCACAATCTCTCCTCTGTCCGCTCCAGACACACCGCACTGTTCCTCACACATCGCATCACCACCAGTCACCATCTCCACTTCACCGTCTCATCGCATCACCACCAATCACCATCTCCACTTCACCATCTCCATCGCATCACCACCATCACATCACTTCACCACCTCATCGCATCACCATCCATCACCACCTCATCGCATCACCACTTCACCACTCATCGCATCACCACCATCACCATCACCGTCTCATCGCATCATCACTATTCTAGCCCATTGCATTACTATCAAGGTAAGACATTTATGTAAGACTCGAAATGAGATGAAGACCTTAAAGGAATTGTGAAGACATGCGGATGAATCAAAGAAGAGATGAGGAGGACTGAACGCAACTCTCGACGAGGGAACCGAGCTCGAGATGATTCCGAGGCGGGTGTGAGTTTTATGAGTAGAAGGTATGCAACTTTTTTGACAGAATCATTATGAAAAAAGTAATGTAATCTTTTCCTTAAATAGTACGTGCTTCATCTCTCTCTCTCTCTCTGCCACAGATGTAAATTGATAATGAAAAAGGAAACGCTATGATTTTTTCATGTTTATTCCACGTCATTTATGTCTTTCTGAAAATAGAAGTATATTATTAGTCATCATTACATCTACTTACAAACATATACTACATAAATCTCTCCGTCTACATATCTTTCCCATTTACAGTAAAATCTTTTCAACCGGAGACAGCGAGGTTAAAATTCTAAATTTCAGCTCGCGACATACGCGTTTTTGACTTTCTCACGTACAGGATATACATCGTCTTTATGTTTGTTTGTTTGTTTTAGCTGTTATGTTTTTGCGCCTTCATTTTTCTTGTTAATAAACTCGCATATTCAAGACCCGAAAGCGAAAGAAAAGACAATAGGACCCGGGAATCGACCCCCCCCCCCGCCTCGAAGGTTAATATTGAAGTGGCCACTAAATGGTTACAAAGAAAAAGTAGCGAGTTGAGGAGAAATGCCATATGTATTAGAAATCAAAAAGGTCTATTTTACATATTGAGCAGGAATCATTGGCGATAACTAGATATCTTGACTTTTGTATAATAGATATTAGCACATAGTTGTCCAACACTCATCAAAGGGAATAGGCATGAGATGAACGAATGCAGTTATATAGACATGAGAATATGAAATGAGCAAGATGGATAGTGTTATAGAGGGATTTAATTATTATCATATATGGGGTGAACGAATGCAATTACTTAACAAAGATATGTAGTGAAAAATCAATTCGTGATCTAGGAATGATTTAATAACTTCTTACTGATGACTCCTTTTACCATAAATTTCGACAAATAAATGTAGACTTGCAAGCGAGAGTGTTAATAAACTATATGGCTCATTGGTAATTTTGAAAATAGGTATCCTAATGGTAATGTCGATTTAGAAGTCTGTGAAAAGTATTGATAGTAACGATAATGGTAACAGCAGTGGGCATCCCACAAAATAAGTACAAAAGAAAGGATTAAAAAAAGTACTTTATTTTTTCTAGGATTTCTCTTTATCCTAATGCTTATATGAGATGAAAAGGAAGATAGGAAGATTTTATCTTTTAATTGGACATTTTAGGAAATAAATTTTTGAATGAGCTAAGAAAAGAGGTATTTAAAGACTGGGCATATTTCAGTGCAACGATAGGCGTACAAAAATGTTTAATACATCTTACTCTTTTTATGAAAGCATGCACAACACACACACACACACACACACACACACACACACACACACACACACACACACACACACACACACACACACACACACACGTATGTAACATTACATACACAAATGTAATATGCGTTCTCGTAAAAGCTACAATATAATTGTAATAAATTTCTCAAGTATCCTACGTTTCTGTGGTGTAATGGTTAGCGCGGTCGCCTCCTGCGTGACAGACTTACCTTCCGTTCCATTCATATTTCTACTTTTATTTCTGTCTCTTTCTCCGGTGTTTACAATGCGAAGGAGTATGAAGGAAGTGGAGCGATTTTGGATTTTTTGTTTGCTTAATTGTTGGTTAGTGTTGATGCGCGTTTTCGTAATTTTGCTGTTAGTCCTTTCATAATCATATGATTGCATTATTAATAAGAAGCGAAGACTGGAGAGGAAGAAGAGACGAACAAGTGATGAGAGAAAAAGGGATAATCAAGACAGAGTAGGAAAGATGGAAAGGAAGAAAGAGGAAAAAAAATATATTATCTTGCTTAGTGTTATCTTCGTTCCACTTTGCTTACTTCGGATAAGAAATACGATTTCACAGGAGAGAAGAATGATTTCTTTTTTACACTAGCTAATAATTACCTTTATATATTGAAAGGTAATAATGATAATAATGATGAGGATGATGATAGTACCAGCAATGACAATATTAATGTTGATAATGAAAATGATGACAATAATAGTAAGAAAAATGATGATAAGAATAGTAATAATAATGATAATATTAATGATAACAACAAAAACAAAGACAACAACAACAATAACAATGATGATAATACCATTGATTAAATGATAATGATAATGAAAAAACAATCATAATGATACAATTATGGTAATGATAATAATAATAAAAGTAAAAATAATGATAACATAAATAAAATATTAAGGATAATAGTAATAATACTATGATATGACAATGGCCATGAATATAAGAAAGAAAATTACTATGATGATGATGAAGATGATGATGATGAGGATAATGCTGATGATATAGATTAGAATGATAATGTTTACAGATTATGATGATAGAATAAGAATAAAAAGAACTGAAAAGTGCGTGTTAGTCTTCGCCGGAATGGAACCCGAGTCTGCCGCTTCGAAGGCAGTCGTGAGAACCACGGCATCGCGGCACAACCCTTCATCAGACACCAAAACCTTATCATCTTCCAATAGTGTAACAGTCGAAAAAACAGTCGATGCAGTCGAACAGCTGAACGTGAACCGCGGCCATTCCCTAACTGCAGCCGGAACTCTTTTTCGACCTTTCTCTTATCTCCTCTCTCTCTGTCTCTGTACCCCTCTCCACCCCCCCTCTTCTCTTTTCTCTCTTATCTCTGTATCTGATCTCTGTTTCTCCCACCTTTCTCTTCCCTGCCTTCTCTCTCTCTGTCTCTGTCCCTGTCTATGTCTCTCCCTTCTCTCTCTGCTCTCTGTCTTCTCTATATATCTGTCTTTCTCTCCTTCACTCTTTGTCTGTCTGAATCTTTCTTCTCTCTTTCTCTGTCCTTATCTGTCTGACTCCCCCCCCCCTTCTCTCTCTGTCTCTGGTTTCAATCGATAATTTTCTATAATTTCTGAATACTAAATTCGACCGTAGACAGTTTCAAATAATACTAATGAATCTCCTTTATAATTTACGAACCTGGAGCCACGTAATAAACTACAATAGAAAATTATGAATAAAAATGAATAGGAAGAATGATAAGGAGAGTATTAATATCAGTTTTGATTATGATGATAACATAAAATTGATTATCCTTATAATAGAACGATAACTATAATGATGATGATAATGATGACAATAAGAATAAAATCATAATAATCGTGATGAATATGATGATAATAATAATAAAAATAACAGTGATAATAAGAACAATAAAGATAGGAGTAATGATTATAGCTCTGATGATGAGGGTGAAATGAAATATATATAAGTAAGGAAATAACATCAATATTTCTGATATAATATTTACTATTCAAATTATCTTTAATAAGAAACAGAATATTGAAAAAAAGTTTAAGGAATGAGAAGGTTTGATTTTTTATTCTTTGATTTGCTTGGTTGTATGTTTGTGTTTATGCTTGTTTTAACAAGTCTGCTTTCATATTAGTAATAAGAGAAGCAAAGACTGGGAGGAAGAGGACGAACAATTGATGAAGAGAAAGAAATAAAAATCAAGACGGAGTAGGAAAGGTGGAAGGAAGGAAAGGGGCAAAATAAGCAAATTTTGTTATTTTATCTTGCTTGGTGTTATCTTCTTCCACTTTGCCTACGTCGGATAAGAAATACGATTTCATAAGAGTGAAGAATGATCTCTTATTTACAGTACTTAATAATTACCAATATATTTTGAAAGGTTTGTTGTCAACGTGGTTCACAGGGTCATTAAATATATGAACACAATTTTAGTCCGTAATTAAATACGAACAGAAAGTAGACAAACCAGACAGTACTGTTCTAGTAAAATTCCTAAACAATAAATGTTTCCTTGGTGTGCTGGGCAGGACGGTCGCCTCCTGCGCGACAGACTCGGGTTCGAACCCCGACGGATACGACACAACTGGTTGTTTTTGCAAGAATTTCTGTTTGCAGGACTACCTACTTACCTTCCGTTCCATATGCATTTTCACCTTTTGTTTCTGTCTCTTTCTTCGCTGTTTACAGTACGAAGGAGGATGAAGGAATTAGGTTTTTGTATTTCTGTATATTTGCTTGGTTGTTTATTGGTGTTTATGCACGTTTTCACAAGTTTGCTGTCATATTAGTAGTATGAGAAGCAAAGACTGGGAGGAGGAAGAAGAGGACGAATAAGTGATAAAGAGAAAGAAATAAAAATCAAGACGGAGTAGGAAAGGTGGAGGGAAGGAAAGAGGCAAAAGAAGCAAATTTTGTTTTATCATCTTGCTTAGTATTATCTTCGTTCCACTTTGCCTTCTTTAGATAAGAAATACCAATACTAAGACCTCATTCATTTCTGTTTGCATCTCTATCTACTTACCTACCGTTCCATACATTTTTCTACTTCTGTTTTCTGTCTCTTTTCTTCCAGTGTTTACAGAGCGAAGGAGTTAAAGGAATTGGAGGTTTAATTTAGATTTCTTGTTTTGCGCGTTTTTTTTTTTTTTTTTTGTTGTTATTCCTCTAATAATCATTATATTAGTAATGTGAGACAAAGAATGGGAGCAGGAAGAAGAGGACGAACAAGTGATGAAGGAAACGAAATAAAACTCAAGACGGAGTAGGAAATGGGGATGGAGGGAAAGAGGTATATTGTTATATTATTGTCTTGTTTAGCGTTGTTTTAGTTCCTCTTTGCCCCTACTTCGGATAAGAAACACCGAACTCACAGAGGAGAAGCATAGGTCGTTTGCAGATAAGATCCGATTTAGTATAATTCATGGTTAGAGTTTTTGGAATTGCAACATTGAACGAACTGCACGNATAGTGTATATATATAAATATAATATATAATATATATAATATAAATATAATATATACACATCAGGGTATATATATATGATAGGTGTGTAAATCTCGCTATATCTTACGCAGGTATGAGTAGTTAGGTAAAAAATCCATGGCGCTAGATTGCACCTGTTGCACAATCTTGTTGATGTGGTGGAGTAATGAAGAGCGGTTCGCCTGAATCTGGCGGCGGCGGATCGACCCGTTAAAAAAATGAACAGAGAAGGTTTATGTATATATAGTATACATATATAGTATATTATATTGATATTGAATATATAGATAAGTATATACATACATTACATACATAGCATTAAGTATAATATATATATATATTTAGTATAGTATATATATATTGATATATATATAGTATTACATATACATATAGTATTATATATTATATAATATATATATCTATACAGTACTATAGTATATATAATATAGTACTATTATATATTACGATACATACAGTAATAATAAATAATATATATATATATATATATATATAAATATAAGTGATATATATATAATCTGTATATATATATAAGTATATTTTATATATATATAACTATTTATTATATATCTATACATACATATTATTATAAATATATAATATATAGTATATATATATATAATTCATACATGGGTGGTGCTCAATGCGCAAGGGTGGTGTGAAGCGATGGTGTCGGTAGCCTAGATAGTGTTTAGTGCTTGCATGCCTTCTCGCTTGCAGCTGCCACCGCTGGCTAGCCTTGTGCGAAAAAGGGAGCAGCGCTGCATAAGACTCCCCTGCCAGTTCATATCCTCTTCATCATCGAGACTTCGGCAGTGCCTCCTCGTGGCCTCCCATGGAAACTGGCACCTTGCGGTCCCAGGCTGAACTGTAGGGGATCTCGGAGCAGCAGGAGGCCCAGAGGTACAGGGGTCATGGCCACCAGCGTGTGGACACGCCGGCCCTGTAACTAACTCCTGCCCTAAGCCCCCTGGGGTCAATGGGAGGCTCGGGGGATGTGGGCCTTGCCAGTCCTCCTCCCCCCAGGGAATAACCCACTGGCAGTGTTACATTTAATTGGAAATGCTGGGGGGAGGGGTAATGACCCTCCTACCCAGTGAGAGAGGCGGGCTGCGGGCCCCGTTGGGAGGGCGGCTGCTGGGGCGCGGAATAGGAACGGGAGCTCCTCGTCCTGCCTGGTAGCCATCAGCCCAATATGAAGCTTGTGGGGCAAAGCCTTAGGGAACCCCACAGGTGGATGAAGGGTCCCGCAGCCTGCCGCCTTTTATGTGGGGCAGCGTCGGCGGGGCTGGCAGAGGTGGCCTCCACCCAGAGCGAGTACCCGAGGGTTAACCTCAGGCGGGAAGTCAGGGTGGGGGCTTGGAACGTCTGCTCTTTACGTCAGGATAATTGGTTACCCCTGCTATCGAGGGAACTAGGGAGGTTGAGAGTGGGGGTGGCTGCTCTCTCGGAGGTGAGAAGACTTGGCAGCGGCACGACCAGTGTAAGTGGCTACACCTATTACTGGTCAGGCTGCAGCGATGGTCATCATCTTCAGGGAGTAGCCATACCTGTCTCCGGTAGGCTCCAGCCCTCGGTGGTAGAGGTCACTCCAGTCGATGAGCATATAATGGTAATGAGACTGAAGCTGTCTTCATGTCTTTTATTGCTGTGTACGCTCCTACCGATGTTTGTAAACTTGATGTGAAAGAGATGTTCTACGCCAAACTTGCATTCGTGGCAGACAGTTGTCCCCGGCGAGATATTCGTATTGTTCTGGATGACTTCAATACGGTATCTGGCTGCGATCGAACTGGCTATGAGATGTCAGTCGGTCCTCATGGTTCGGGAGTTGATACCGGCAGCGAGAATTCCCTCTTTTTCCGGGATTTTGCAAGATCCCAGAAATTGAGGATTTCTGGCTCCTGGTACCAGCGCCCAGACCCACATCGTTGGACATGGTACAGCGATGCGGGTAATGCAGCCAAGGAGATCGACCACATTCTCGTTAGCACTCGTTGGAGGATCCTCCAGAACTGCAG
>NW_020872646.1:254161-256661 GCF_003789085.1 Penaeus vannamei
GAAGAACTGACACCCCAAAATACAGAAGCAGGCACCTGCCCAGGACAGGAGTCGCTGGACAAAAGGACGTCTCGTCAGGCAGACGGGGAGAGACCGGAGACACAGGAGAACAAGAGCAGACACAGAATAGGCAGGTCAACTTCCTCCCTCGGGACTCAGAGCACGGGTCTCTCGTGGGGTCACACCTGTACCTTCCCCAATAAACCAGCAAGCCAAGACCCTTTTCATTAACCCACTCTTCGACCCCCCCCCCCCTCCCAACTTCACATTTGGTGGCCTAGGGGTGGAAGAACCTCACAACCTAAACGCTCCTGTTAAGAAGGTAAGCTCCTGCTGAAGTGCCTGCTCGCCTTAACGCCCAGCCATCACTACCAAGTCTTCTTTGATCCACGCCTACCCACACCATGTCTGCCACACTACTTCGTTCCGACCACTCTACGACGCCACTCTCGCCAACCCGATCCACCTTACCAGCACAGCCATGATGTCACACTTCGATCCTGCATCACCGATACTTCCTCGCTACTATTAAGAGTAAGTGTACCTCTTTAGTGCAAGATTAACTATTGCCCTCCCTAAACCCACCCACACCTTACATATGTTTCTTTTCTTAACAAACACACTATTACAAAATTGCTCATTGTTAAAATTGTTTTAACTATACTTACAAACGAAGTCACACACAGATCAGACTTGTGACAACTCTCACCTCACTCCCGTCACCTCATTCTCCCACCTTAACCATTCTTTAATTGATGTATATTGTGTTATTTCTGTTTTTTCAGTCTATCGTATTATTGTTGTCCTCACATTGCACAGTTTAAGGTTTTATATTTTTTTCTCAGAGCAAATAACCACAATTTGATTTATTCAATTATTGTAATATTTCGGTCTTCCCCCGTATATTATTCATGTTTACTGTTTGCCTATTTACGTTATCGTGTCTTTATCTCTTTTAGATGACATGTTTATTCTTAATTACTTCGTTATTGCTTGTGTTTTCACTATGTATTGTTGTGTTCTTTGTTCTTTTGAAAATTACTTTCCTTGTGCTTGCTGCACTAATTATTCACTTATTCACACATACATACGGAATTCACTCAAGGATTATGAACTGTACTAAGTGCCATTCCTTTGCCTCATAACTGAACCTAACTCGCTTTAATGACGTCTTCTCTCAGTGTTCGAAATCTTGTCCTCGGTAACGTTGGAATTTATGTTTCTTTAGTTTTAAGGTATTGGTGAATATGTAACATGTAACTAACTGATGGAGTCGAAATATGTTGCAGTAGGGGTAATGCACTGTAGACACCATGCTTTATATAGGCATGCATTATCATCACCGCAATTTAGTTTCAAGCCGGCACATGGCCATAACGAATTTCTACTATAAAGAAATCGCGCCCAGTCGCACGTTGAATCTACTACGAAGAAATCATGGCCAGACGCCTGTTGAATCTACTACGAAAGAATCGCTTCCGCTGAATGTTGTTATTCGCATGTACGTTCATAGTGCGCCCGAGATACGCATGTCTACTACGAATTGGGCACCACCACCGCACTTACGTTTTTACAACGCCCGTGACCCTCACGTTTACTTTAAGTTTAGGCCAAGCTGCCTACCTGTGTCCTAGGCATAATTACTTACCTATTTAGCTCGAAGATATGGAACCCTATAGTTCATTAATATTTCTCTCTACAAAATATTGACCTCACTAATGCTAACATATCCTGAGTAGCACCTCCCCATGTGACATGTTACCTTTCTAATGACAAATGTTCTTAATATGCTCTCATTTTCTGGCATCTTAGTAAGGTTACTGACAAGTAACTTATCCTCCTCCTCCTTAGCCCTTTTACTGGCCTGGTAAACTTATATTCAGCCCCTGAAGATGATGTGACCCTCCTCACTTCTGAAATACTGCACCTCACTGTGAAACCTCCACCACGCCGCTACCCAGGTACACGACTACTAAGGGACCATGGATCACCACCAACCATCTGCAGACACCTAGTACAGCCTGTCTCAAGATGCGTTCAGATGGCTCGAGGACGAGCCGGTTTGCGTGGCCAAGCTATATCAAGAATACACATCCGTCCATGGTTGAAGCAGAAGCTGCACCTCCCTCTCCCGGCAAGTCCAACAAACTCTCCCCATTTGTCACGGCCAGAAGAACTGATGCCCCAAAATACAGAACCAGGCACTTACCCAGGACAGGAGTCGCTGGATAAAAGGACGTCTCGTCAGGCAGACGGAGAGAGACTGGAGAGACAGGAGAGCAAGAACAGACACAGAACCGGGCAGGTCATCCTCCGCCCTTGACACCCGGGGCACGGGTCTCTCGTAGGGTTGCACTTTTCCTCACCAATAAATCAGCAATCCAAGACCCCTTTTATTCACCACTTCTATGCTCCCCCCCCCCAAACATCTTCACTGGCAACATCCTAAGGCCACTCAGTTTATGTGATGTTTTGCTTGCCAAGGTTTCACTATGTTTGA
>NW_020872646.1:274161-279161 GCF_003789085.1 Penaeus vannamei
TTTGTCTCTGCATCTGTGTTTGTTTGTCTCCGTCTATTTTTTTTTTTTTTTATGTCTCTTTCTGTGTGTTTATCTGTCTGCCTTTGTCTTTCTATCTGTTTCTCTGTCTCTTTTGTGTCTCTGTCTTCATGTCTCTGTTTTTTTTTGTTTTTTTTTTATCTGCCCTCTGTGCGTTTGTCTGTCTCTCTGCCTCTTTGTCTCTGTCTGTCTTTTTGTCTGTTTGACTTCTCCCTCTCTCCCTCTCCTCTCTCTCTCTCTCTCTCTCTCTCTCTCTCTCTCTCTCTCTCTCTCTCTCTCTCTCTCTCTCTCTCTCTCTCTCTCTCTCTCTCTCTCTCTCTCTCTCTCTCTCTCTCTCTCTCTCTCTCTCTCTCTCTCTCTCTCTCTCTCTCTCTCTCTCTCTCTCTCTCTCTCTCTCTCTCTCTCTCTCTCTCTCTCTCTCTCTCTCTCTCTCTCTTTCACACACACACACGTCCTTTCTTTCTGTGTCTGTAACTTCTTTCTATCTGTGTCTTTCTCCATCTAGCTCTATCTCTTTTCTACCTTTATCGAGATGGATGAACAGATAAATGAATTAACTAATGCATAAGCTCACGGGGAGATGAATTGAACCAAGGCAATACCAAATTGATGAATAAATCAATGCATAAACAAATATGCAGAGATGCAAGCAAACAGATCAACAAATGGATAAATGAATAATCAAATGATAAGTTCAATAGATAGATGAATAGATAGAATAGAATAGAAAATCAAATCTACACACGGAACAAGTTTCTAAAATAAATAAATTAATAAACAAATTAATTGATTAATAAAAATTACCAGAATACCTACCTAGTCTCCCTACCCCACCCACCCACCTTCCACCTCCTACGACCTCCTACCCTACCCACCCTCCTTCCAACCCCTCCTCCCTCACCCACCCACCTCCCAACCCTCCTTTTACGACCTCCCCCTTCCTCACCCCCACCTTCCAACCCTTCCTCACCCCCCCACCTCCCACCCCCCCCTTCCCCCTCCCTCACCCCCCTCTCACCCCCTCCTCACCCCCACCCTCCACCTTCCAACCCCCCTCCTCACCCCCCCACCTTCCCCCCTCACCCCTCCTCATACGACCTCCCACCCGATCTCATCTCCTCCTCAGATTGGCAAAGGAAGCAAGGGATAAGAAGCCGGGACCATCGTGCAGCTCGCGTCCAAGATTGGGTGGCGGCGCCGGGACATATGGGGCCATAAAGACTCCACTGAGCAATATACAGTGCCTCTTGTGGGACCGCGTCATATATTGCTTCGACAAGGGGAGAAATGATGCCTTTCTTGAAGATTTTCGGTGCTTTTTACATCGAATTATGGCACGGTATAATTGTTTTTTTATGAGGGTAATAGTAATGATAATTATTATAACATTGAATTATGACTATGAGTAATGACTTGGTATGAATAGTAATAATGATAATAATCATCTTCACATTTGTTGTCATATTTTTTCTTGTCATTATTGGTAATATTATCATAACTGTTATTGTTATGATCATTTTTGTTATCATTATCATAACTGTTACTGTTATTATCATTTTTGTTATCATTATCATTATCATCGTTATTAAATACATTTTGATTACTATCATTATTGTCATTATCGTTATTATCATTATTACTGTCATTAGTAATACTATTATCATTATTATTTTCTTTTGACTCTGTTGATTTCATCATCATTATTATCATTACCATTATCATTACTATTATATTTTTTACTATTATCTTTGTTATGATCACCATCAACGTTATTATTAATATTATCGTTAGTATTAATACGTCTGCTATGATGATCATTATCATCATAAATATCATCATTATCATACATGTCATTATACTTATCATATATGAGTATAGTTCTTTTCCCTTTTTTTTTTTTTTGTTAGTTGAAATGAGCATTTGTGGTGATCTGAATGGTAGATAATAAAATCAATAATTGATTGTTATAACGACAATAAAAACACAATAACAGAACAAATGATAACAACAGTAAGGGTGTCAATGATATTGACGGTATAGTACAATCCTACTAATGGGGATGATGGCATGAATGACACCACGGATAGTTGCAGCATATTGATAACATCAGTGATAATGAGGTCGATCATGAAGACTATAATGATAAAATAACTAAAACCCACCGTAGTCTAGTGTATGATGTAATTACTACTAATAGTAATAGTCATGATGAAACTTATAATGGGACGACTATTACGATACATAATAATAAAGATTATTATGCTTATAAAGTCGATGGTGCCACTGCTACCAAAAAGATGATAATAATATTACTACTGCTAATAATATTAATAGTGATAATTATAACCATGATAATGATAATTTTGGTCATGATTATAATTATAATTATAATAATGATAATAACAATAATGATAATAAAATAATAATAATTATTATTATAATACTAATAATGATAACAGCAACAATAATGATAATGACCAACAACAATAACAACAATAATGATAATAATAATAACAATGATGATGATGATGACAATAATAATAATAATAACAACAATGATAGTGATAACAATGATGATTATGATGGTTTTGATGATGGTAACGTTAATAATAACGATGATAATAACAATAACAATAAGGACAATGATGATGATAGTAAGAATAATGATATAGGTGATGACGATAATATCGAACAAGAACGAGAAGAACACGAAAAAGAAAAAACAAGTAGAACTAAAGAGAACAAGTTTAACAATAAAAGGAAGAAGAAAGACAGATTGAAAAATCGATCGATCTACACCAACAAAGTGCCAAGAAGAAGAAGAAGAAAAAAAGGAAGAAAGAAAGAAAGAAAGAAAAAATCGATCGATCTACACCAACAAGTGTCACGAAGAAGAAAGAAGAAGAAGAAGAAGAGAAGAAAGAAGAAGAAGAAGAAGAAGAAGAAGAAGAACAAGAACAAGAACAAGAACAAGAGAAAGAAGAACAAGAAGAACAAGAAAAAAGAAAGAAAGAAAAAGAAAAAAAATCAATCAATCTACAGCACCAGAGCCAACACTTACCCTCCGGACCAGCTCCCCCACCATGCCATCCCAGCCTCCTTCCTGCGTCTCGTCAAGGGCCCCATAGTTGTTGTCCTTGACGAGTTGTAGCGTATCTGGCGAGGAAAGAAAGGGTTGTAATAAGGACGAGTTGATGTATTCTTCTGGAAACATTAAAAGGTATTGGAGTTGTTGTAATAAGGACGAGTTGATCTATTTGAAACATTAAAAGGTATTGGAGGTGTTGTAATAATCTGAAAGTTGATCTGAAAAAAGGTATTGGAGGTTTATGTACCTGGTTCTGTAGTACGGTTGGATGTTATTATTATTGTCATTGTAGTTATTATTATTATTGATAGAGTAGTAATGATAGTAGACATGGCGTTATTACTATTTTTATTACTATCATTATCATCGTTATCTTCATCATTACTATTATCATCATTATTTTGACTATCAATTTTGTTGCCATTTTTACAATTATCATCATAAGTGTTATAATTGTCATCATTTTCATTATTATTTTCGTTACACATATTATCACTTATTTTTATTATTGGCGTAATAAAGTTTTTTCAATCATTCCTTTTATTGGAAACTTCCTCTTCTATCAAACCGTATCATATTCCCTTCACTAATCCTCTAATTATCCCCTCTTCCGGTCGCTGTTTCAATGCTACTATCACTGATTTTAATTGGTGATTAACTTATTTTGCCGTTATTTGAGATTAGCTGCGAGGGCAGGTTGACTTGCCCTTCTTCGAAAACACTTACAGGCACATACGCTGACATATAGGCACGTAGACACACAGATTCAGACAAACAACACGTGCAAGTATCCATGCAGCCACACACACACACACACACACACACACACACACACACACACACACACACACACACACACACACACACACACACACCACACACATACACTTCAACTCCTTACGACACACACATACACACGCATACACACATTAGCACACCTATACACACCGACAATGAGTATATTCAGCAGACCCTCTTTCATTTACTCATTAAGGCGATAAAGCAAACATCCTTATTTGCTCAAGTAATTTTATTCTTACAAAGCCAATAATCGACCTTAGAACGTGGACTAATGTTAACAAAGAGATCTTTTAGAGGAATGTAATTACATTTATTCAATGAAGAGTAAATACTCAATAAGTCAGGTAATACTTGTTCATAATTCCATAAATCAGAATATACAAAGTACATGTAATATAAATGTTTTTCTTCTTTTTTTTAATTCTTTCTTTAGGTAACTATATTTTTTTGAATGAGTTAGTAATATCAATAGCAAACACTACAGACATCTTGGTAAAGAATTCAGTCACAGAAGACTAGTGGTGCACAAAGACTAAATCCTTACTGAATACTTAAATGAACTTTCTTTAATACAGAAAATGAATTTAAAAAGCGGTATTACTTATCTGCCAGATAATTTCTACACACGCAAGGAAAATATACACATGACCTATAATGAATACGTTAGCAAAAGGCATTCATTGAAATTAACCATAAATAAGATATCAGTGATTCTGTATAGGAAATTGACGAATATATCTTAAAAGGATTTTTTAAATTGGTGAGACTATCATTCGAGCTTCAAATATGGATGTTTCAACCTGTGTTTACGTGTGAAAAGGTGGTACAGTTTTCTTTTCTTAGTGTTTGCTGTTAAAAGTCTTCGTATTACTAAAACTGCTATACTAATCTGCATCACGATTTCATGATTTGTATTATTATAATCATTCTTATCATTAACATTATTGTTATCAATATTATCAACACCATTATGATCATTATCATGGCCATTACTGTAATCATTTTGATCCCTTTTCTATCTCTATTATTGTTGTTATTACAGATACTACTACCATGATCCTTACTATAATAACCATTATCATTAGCAGCATGG
>NW_020872646.1:292187-297187 GCF_003789085.1 Penaeus vannamei
TTACTGCGATCTTAACAAACACTGTAAAAGGAGAGTTACTGGCCGTGTCGTTTCCCATTTTCCGTTTCGGGTTGTGGACACAATTCTGGGCTTGATTTTTAAAAAGTTATATTTGTTTTTTGCTTACTTTTTATATACGTGTCAAGGTGATTTTCTTTGGAAAGTCTATGCCAAACAAACAAAGAAATACACTCAGATACAAACAACACAAACACGCACTCAAACAAATACAAACAAGCAAACTCACACACACACACAAATACATACAGAAAACAAGCACATGTACACCACACACACACACACACACACACACACACACACACACACACACACACACACACACACACACACACACATTCACCACGTTCACCTGTAAGCACCATCGAAATCCATTCCTCTTTTTTTTAGCTCTCACCTCGCGTCCTAATTACTGAATCTATGAATATCTAAGCAGGTGAGCCTATCCCTCGCCAAAACCACACCATCTAATAGGCGAAAGCATAAAAATGAAGAATCAGAGGGAAATAAATACACGGAAAAATATTTGTCTCCATCAGGATATGCGTCAAGTTAGAAACGTAAGGAACTAGTAGAGAAGAGAAAAGTATTAATGAAAGAAAGAAAGAACAAAGAAAGAAAAAAACAGTGAACCATATATCCAACTACAGTATGGGAGGGAGGAGGGGAGGGGACATACACCCCCGCCCCCCAGAGCGTCCCAAAAGAAGAACAAAGAATCTCATTTTAATTTAGATTAGACGTGTACATCCGTCTCTCGTATGCTAACTATTTCTTCCCTTTTTCACTAGAATATCTAATGTTCTTGATGATCTGTAGTACTAGACACAAACACGGGCGGGAAGCTTTTTTTTTTGAAGGGGGGGGAGGGGGCGGAATTATCCTTTGATGACAAGGCTCGGAGTTCCAACCCCCTCCGTCTTGCCATTTCCTTAGTAATCAGAATAATCGTATCACAAAAGTTTTTTTTTTTTTTTTTTTTTTTTTTTTTTTTTTTTTTTTTTTTTACTGCCTTGCGCAACATTTCAGGACATGTATACCGGAACTAGGAACATTATATATCGAATCGTCAATCAGACTTCAAAACGAAATACCCTCGCATAGCCTTCCACGGTTTAAAATAGCAGCGAAGTAGCAACTACAACTGTAACTCTGCAAGGTGCAAGCGGAGTGTAGTGGACAAGTAATTAGCCTCATGACTATGTTGAAGACATAATTTCAGGTGTACATCTCAGCAGCGTTTATGTGTAGCTCTATGTCAAACGGAAACTTGTTGTATGACTGTATGTTTTAACGGAGTAAGACCGTCAATTGCAAAAAAGCAGTAAGAATGTGGTATAGCAAATTGCATTCATGGTGAGAGATATCATTGCGGAATTATTTGCATATTTCATGTGAAACGTATTTAAGGATAAGGATTCTGCGCATATAGTTAGAAGTGTTTATTTATTCATCAAAATTATTATTATCATTACCATTAATACCATTATTTATTCTTTACTTTTTTATCTTTTTGCTTAATGGAAATCCCCATACGCTAAATTACAATGATAATAATGAGTACAAGAGTTGGTGTGGTACAAGCAGTGGTAGTAGCAGTAGTAATGATGTTAATAATTTCAACAATAATAATAATAACAATGATTATTATAATAAAATTAACAGTAATATTAAAGATAAAACTAATAACAACGATGATAATAATAACAAACACTGACGGTGATAACAAGGATGATAATGCATGCATGTATCTGTAATATAAGCATATACATATGTACACACACACACACACACACACACACACACACACACACACACACACACACACACACACACACTATATATATATATTATATATATATATATATATATATATATATATATATATTTATTTATTTATATTTATTTATATATATATATATATATATATATATATAATATATATATATATATATATATATATATATATATATATATATATTATATATATATATATATAAACTAAAATGTCTATAAGTCAATTAGTCTATCTTTTCATGCATTTATGTGTGTGCATATATGCTGAATTTAACTTTAATGGCAAATGATTTTGTTTCTATTACCCATATAAAAGAATTAGAGAGAGGATTGTGTTGACTAATTAAAATGCAAGCACTAATATCACTGACAACTTTTGGATATAATAAACATATTTAAATCAGTTTGATCCATTTATGCCCCTGACTCTGTTTCACAAATGGGACAGGGACATATTGTGTGTATATTACATGTGTGTGTGTGTGTGTGTGTGTGTGTGTGTGTGTGTGTGTGTGTGTGTGTGTGTGTGTGTGTGTGTTGTGTGTGCGTGTGTGTGTGTGTATTTGTTTTCCTTTGTAAAATAATTCATTTTCCCGGGATCATAAACAAGTACACTCAAGATAGACCATCGACTTTCTCCCCCTCCTTCCTTCCCTCCTGAACCTTCTCTCTTCCATTCCCTCAACAAAGCTCTAAGCTCGCTCAAGTGTATGGTAAGCTGGCTCTGGCTCCCAAACTCACCCCCTCCACCGCTCCCTCTAGATGAAAAAAACTCACCCCCTCCACCCCTCCTTTACCACCCCGTCTTTTGATGACAAACTCACCCCCTCTATCCTCCCTCTGGACGCCCTAACTCACCGCCCACCCCAGCCCTGACACCATTCAACACCAAAACTCACCCCCTCTCCGCCTCTTGATGCCCCCCCCCCCCTCTCGTAGCCCCCCCTCCCTGCAAGTCACGTGAATGCCTCCACGCGACTCCTTCATTTAGACCTTATTGATGCAGCATAACGGTTTCGGTTCTTTATGCGGTGGAACGGAAGGAACGCGAACTAGCGGGGGGAGCATGGAGGGGTAGGGGATCGAGGGGGGGGGGGGGGAGGGGGAGAGTAGGGGGAGGGGAGAGAGAGGGGAGGGGAAGGAGGGAGGGTAGTAGGGTAAGGGTATGGAGAGTAGGGGGAAATGGGAGGGGGTAAGGCGGGGAGAGTAGGGGGAGGGGAGGGGGGGAGGAGATAAGAGGGGGAGAGTAGGAGGGGGTGAGGAAAGTGGGAGGAGATGAGTGGGGAGAAGGGGGGGGAGTGTGGTGAGGGGGAGTAGAAGCGAATTTGTGAGAGGATAAATTGGTGTCTGAGAAAAGCAACCAACGGAAATAACTGTTTGTTTTGCAGAATCGTATTTTGATATCATTGTTTGAGAGTAGCGAGATTTGCATATAAAACTGACAATATCACAGACACAGACATAGAAACACACAAACACTGATAGGCCCATACACAGACATGGAAACACACAAACACACATAGGCCCATACACTTACAAAGAAACACACAAACACACAGACACAGACACGCACACACGCATAACACGTAAATAATATCCCACATGTACGTATACATAAATATAAAATAAACGAAGATAAAAATAAAAAAAAAGAGCAAAGTAACACCCCCAAAAAATATATAAAATCAAAGTTCTCATCTTACTAAGAGGCAGAAAACATCCAAGTAAATTCATCGTTTAACTCTGACCTCTCGCATGCGTCGGTGCCATCAACCCTCATAGTGGCACTCTTAGGATGAAGGCCCTCAGGATGGCACTGTGTTGGTTGTTGTTGATGTACTCGCCACAAGCAAGGTCTTGTGAGAGAGGCGATATATTTCACTGCTTGTCAATACCAAGGTTGCGGGAATCTATACTCGGTCCTTCTTCTTCTCTTTCTTCTCTGTCCCATTCTCTCTCTCTCCTTTTTCTTTCTTTCTCACTCTTCTTGCTCGGCGCTCTTTTCTTTTTCTCTTGTTCTCTTTCTTTCTTCATCTTCTCAGAGAGAGAGAGAGAGAGAGAGAGAGAGAGAGAGAGAGAGAGAGAGAGAGATGAGAGAGAGAGAGAGAGAGAGAGAGAGAGAGAGAGAGAGAGAGAGAGAGAGAGAGAGAGAGAGAGAGAGAGAGAGAGAGAGAGAGAGAAAGAGAGAGAGAGAGAGAGAGAGAGAGAGAGAGAGAGAGAGGAGAGAGAGAGAGAGAGAGAGAGAGAGAGAGAGAGAGAGAAAGAGAGAGGAGAGAGAGAGAGAGAGAGAGAGAGAGAGAGAGAGAAGAGAGAGAGAGAGAGAGAGAGAGAGAGAGAGAGAGAGAGAGAGAGAGAGAGAGAAAGAGAGAGAGAGAGAGAGAGAGAGAGAGAGAGAGAGAGAGAGAGAGAGAGAGAGAGAGAGAGAGAGAAAAGAAAAAGAGAGAAGAAAATCAAATTAACACGAGAGAAACAGTAAAATAGGAAAACAGGAAGAGAGACAAATCAGATAAACATAGATAAAAAAGAGACTGATTGAGAGATAAAAAACGAAAAAAAGAAGAGATAGATAGATAGATAGAGTAAGGGAAAGACAGAAAAAAGTGTTAGAAGCTCAAAATTCAGGATACAACGACCCGCATGACACTATTGTCCTTCAGGTCCATTAGTAGCACTTTAGGAATCCAGGGCTACATCCCGCAGGATAATTTGAGGAGGATGTCGTTAAAAGCTCTCCTCTCTCACCCCTCCCCCTCCTTGCAACCCCCTCCCCTCCCCCGAACGCAGGCCAATCAACATGCGCCTTTGTGTCTGAGGACCTTGGACTGATGCATCTCCCCCCCCCCTTACCCCTACTCTCTAGCCTGCTCATTTCTCACCTCCTATCCACTACTGTTGTCTCCCTCTTTTCTCTCCTATTCCGCCTCTCACTTCTATCACTCTTATCGTCCTTCTTTCTCTCTCCTACTCCTATTGTCCCTCTTTCCCTCCTACTCCGTTTCTTACTTCCTATCCACTCTTTTTGGCTTTCTTTCTCTCCTACTCCTATTGTCTCCCTCTTTCTCTCCTACTCCGCCTCTCACTTACTATCCACTCTTATCGTCCTTCTTTCTCTCCTACTCCTATTGTCTCCCTCTTTCCCTCCTACTCCGTTTCTTACTTCCTATCCACTCTTTTTGGCTTTCTTT
>NW_020872646.1:299687-304687 GCF_003789085.1 Penaeus vannamei
GTGTGTTGTGTGTGTGTGTGTGTGTGTGTGTGTGTGTGTGTGTGTGTGTGTGTGTGTGTGTGTGTGTGTGTGTGTGTGTGTGTGTGTGTGTGTGTGTGTGTGTGTGTGTGTGTGTGTACATTTGTATGTTTGTGCGAGTGCGTGTTTTCGTGCGTTTATTCGATTATGTGTAAATTTCTAAATTACCTAATGATCATTTGTATCCCTCCATATCGTACCTCAATTAGAAACCCAATTAACGCTCTCACGGTCGAAGTCACAGGTAAATTTTGTTTTTCCAAGAGAACGATAAATTGAAAATCTATAGACACCTAACCTCAAACAGTGACGATGCAATTGGAAACTGAATCCCGCCATTGGAAGAGAGATCAAGGGACACAACGAACGAAAAGAATGAGAGAAGAAGAAGAAAAGGATTAAGTACTTACAGTTTATATTCAGGTATTCAGAAATGAGGTCAGCAAGATCCTTGGCATAGCCCTCGAAGCGGTCATTTCCTGAGTAATTCCCTTCTCTCACCATCAACAAAGGCTTTTCCTGTGTGAGAGAAAACGGTTGCAAACATTAGCCTTCACAGAAAATGGGTTTTCACGGCGCGTCTCCTTTGACCGTTTCAATGGTGAACATCGCTAAATATCGACTTCTCTCAATATTTCGCAAGAAAGTCAGTATAATAGCTTTGAACTATTGCAGAAGGGGACTAATGATTTGCAAATGAGAAAGAAAAAATAGATAATGCGATTTCTGCAATATTAGAGTTTAGATCAATATCATGCAGGCTAGGATGACAATATAAAGTTCATATTTACTTACCAAAATGGAAGTAACAATATAGGTCTTGTTACCAGGACCCCGTCCAGAGGCGAGGCGAGTGTACTTCACAGGCACAGTTTCAAACCCGTGGGAATCACTCCATGTACCAATCTGGAATACAAAAACAAAGATTTGAAAGTTATTAATATCCAATGTAACTATGTCTCTACATTTAAGTTATCCCTCTATCTCTCTGTCGATCTCTGTCTATACAAACACAAATATTGGTAAATTACAAAGGATATCGATAGAAGCTTAATCAATTTTCTTAAGGAGTGTGACTACATACCGAAATGTAATCTCTCCATTTCAGGTTCACTCTCCTTCATTTCTCATTTCCTTCCTTCGGTATTGCAACCCGATCTCTCCCTCCCCCATCCTTCTACCCTACCCCCGTTTCCTTCAAGGTAACTCTACCCGAAGCCGATAATGTAAGGGACAGAAAACATTAGCGAATACAGACTTTCACAAACAGCTAACCACATACCAGGATGTAGCCAGATATAACGGGCGATAGTCCAACCACAAATGATATAACAATTTTGGTTAAGTCCTTATTGTCATAAAGGATTCAGAAAGAAGAGATTCTCAAGATTAAGGAATTCTTAGAATTGGGTGTTAGTCTCTCTCTCTCTCTCTCTCTCTCTCTCTCTCTCTCTCTCTCTCTCTCTCTCTCTCTCTCTCTCTGTCTCTCTCTCTTACTTGTAACAAGAACAAGGCCGATATCCTTCAGAACTATGACAATAACAATCGTGCAAAAATAGGTAATGATAATGACGAATATAGCCAAAGTGACCGTTATCACTACTAGATTAATTTCCTTTAAAAACAACATCTTATACTGCTGACCCTTGCCACCTTCTCGTAACCGAATACCAAGTTTCTTCCCATAGACTTCGGCATCCAGTCATTTTCTTTTAGTGCTGCGGAGATAGTCAGTAAGGCTCCCCATGTCATTTCTTGGCACTTCTCAGCCTCAGAGTCATATAGATATAAATCTCGTCAGTATTAGATTATTTTCGACAGGTCATTTGGCCCTGCACTTAAAACGCAATATTTCTTTCATTTTTGTCTATTTTCTACCCTTTTTTTTCTTTCTCTTTTTGGGGAATCAAAGGCATACCAAGAAAGGGGTTCTAAGGTCTTCGGACTTCTCTCTTAATATTCTTTGTATTAGCAATTGCCTCTTAGAAAAATAATGGGAGGTATCAGGTCAATTAGAGACCTACATCATACGAATAGTTAAATGAATAGATAAATCATTAAGTGAGTGAGTATCAGCTGAGGCTTTCGACGAAGGAAGAAATAACAGTAATGATTAAGTACTCTTTTAGCATCTTGTCAACTGCCTATAAAGCCCGATTTTATGGTTCGTCTCGCTCAGAAAGTTGTTTTTGACTCACGGATATTGTGAGGAATATCAATTCTACGTCGGTTCTGTTATTCGATATCATTTTCGTTGTAAGTATCGAGAAATCACTTTTTTGTATGGCTATCAGCCTTTCCAGACCCGTTCCCTTGCATAGGCCTACCTATAAAGGATATTACACCGTTAAGGGCGGCTGTTTGTATAGCGTAGATGTTTCGCAGTTTATCGTCCACCAATATATTTTATATTCAACTTTTATACGAGCTACTGTCTCGGACCAATTCCTGCAGATTCTATGATACAGTTTTATCGTCAATTTTGCTACTTTACGACATCCGTTATCACTGGCCGCTCCAGGCTAGGGCGCTCAGTACTATTTCCAGCCTGATTTTTCCCTCAGCTGTACTCGTCTTTTCTTTCTTTATATTTCTATTCGTCGTTTTTTTTTTTTTTTTTTTTTTTTACCTCAATGTATATTTTTTCGTCATCCTTTCTTTTAGTCCGTCTTTTTGTCTGTTTCTCTCTCTATCTCTTTCTCCCGCTTTGTATCTATCTATTTAACTTCACCTTTTTCTCTCTTATTCATTGTTTATGTCTAATCACTCTTGTAGCAATTGCTCTGTTGGAGATTAAGTACTATCATTATTCTTAATAACAATCATGCAATAAGTACATATCACTTCACAATCACCATGTTGGCACACACAGCCTCATACCCTTAGCCTATTGTTCTAAGAGTTCAAAACAATAGCATGATCTTTCGCGTCTCCTTGTCTATGTCTTCAGAGTTCCAATTCCGTCTAGTTTATCACCCAAACTCCATATGGCAGCACAGCAACTGCCCAAGTTTTAATTGCAATTATGTTTTTTTTTTAACTTTCTGCAATACTCTTTTCGCTTTATATTTTTGGATACTACTGTTTTCAACTGTTCCATTATGGTATTCCGGGAAATCCGAGACCCAGCATACACTGCCAAGCAATCAGCTGTTCTCTCGGCTAACCAAGAAAACTCTATTTCATGGATTCGTCGGCAATTCTTACGTCAATATTCATTACTACAGTTAGGAGAAAACACAGAATTTCGTTTTTCTCTCTGCTTCTCGGAAGGTACGCAATCTCCATATATCTATCTCCATTGAAGCTCAATCTTATATATAAAAACCTATGATTTTCGTTCTCTTATTTTGCATGGCGAGCGTTGCATGGCCATGATAAACTCCCCGGGGAAATAAAGCCGGGGATAAAATACTTGAACAGAAATGAAATTTAGTAAACAGCTGGTCCCTCTTGAAAAATACCCCCCCCCTCTCACCATGGTTCTTTATAACGAAGGCTTATTATAACTGATCATTTGTTTTCCCTTTGATCACCATTTTTAGGGATTTAGTGATGTGTGAAGTTTGGAACATAATCCAACAACCACAAGTGATATAACAATTTTGGTTGAGTCCTTCTTGTCATAAAGGATTCAGAAAGAAGAGATTCTCGAAATTAAGGAATTCTTTGAATTGGGAATTATCCATTCTCTCTCTCTCTCTCTCTCTCTCTCTCTCTCTCTCTCTCTCTCTCTCTCTCTCTCTCTCTCTCTCTCTCTCTCTCTCTCTCTCTCTCTCTCTCTCCCTCTTACTTGTTGTAATAATAACAAGGCCGATATCCTTCAGAACTATGATGATAACAATCGTACAAATAGGTAATGATAATGACGAATATAGCCAAAGTGACCATTATCACTACTATCATTAACTCAGTGGTGCGCTGACTTTGCAATCACATGGTCTCGCGCTCGCTGCCCTCTCAGTCGACTCAGCTGTGAATGAGCACTGGTATGCTGACGTCAGCATGCTAGGGTCAGGTCGGGGCGGAAAGGAACTATAGCCGCCCTACTGCATCATCCCGAGGCTTAGTTAGCATGTTTCTCTACAAAACGTGTCCCTTACGTCCAGATGGATTACGCCCAGACCAACTTTTGAAGTTCGGAATCGTGCGGTATTTCCCGTGTGTTGAAATATGCTACATTCAGCAATGATGATCATGATAATTACAAGGATTATTATGGTGATTATGATAATGGTAATGAAAGTTATTATTATGATAATTATAGTAACAATAATGATGATTGAATAGTATAGGCAGAGCGCTCATCATTATTATCAACGCATTTTTTATCATTATAACGTTATAATTATCTAATCATTTCATCCAACATGATAGAACAGTAAGAATGATACTTATGCTATATATATTACTAATGACAATAATAATAATGATTATCGTTATTATAGCAATGCTAACGAAGATAGTAACAGTAATTATAAATAAATAAATAATAATAATAATAATAATAATATAATAATAAAGAATAATAATAATGATGATATGATGATGATGATGATACTACCAATGATAATAATAATAATAACGATGATAATGACAATGACAATATTATAAAGAACAACAGTGATATACGGATAATAGTAATGGAAATAATAATTATAGCAGTATTGACAATTGTAACGCTAACACTGCACAGACAATGATAATGTGAATCATGCAAATGACCATATATATATATATATATATATATATATATATATATATATATATATATATATATATATATATATGTATATATATATATATATATATATATATATATATATATATATATATATATATATATATATATTATATATATATATTTATCATTATCATAGCCACTGATAACCAGTGTTTGGAGCGTGCGTGAGTGCGTGTGCGTTTTTCGTGTACGTCTGCATGAATGTGCATGTCTGTTTTCCTTCCGTTGGCTTTTAAAA
>NW_020872646.1:312187-322187 GCF_003789085.1 Penaeus vannamei
AGAGACCTTCCTCGTTCTCTTTTTCTTCCTCTTCCTTCTCTTTTTCTATCTATCTGTCTCTCATTATCTTCTTATTTCCCTTTTCTTCTCATTCTAAATTTCCTTTTCCTCATAATGAATTGAAGCTTCGAATCGGTCTGACCCTTTACAAAAAGTGGGTTATCAAGCGGATATTCGAAGCAGAATTCGAAACACGTTCGACAAGACTTTTTGACAGCGTACAACGATGTTAAAAAAATACCATAACGAGTGAAAACCCATCAAGGTCTTTTTAAACTATTAATTTACGATCCATGCAGGCAGTATATACGATGCATACAATATCAAGTGGTGCTCCTGTTTCCCCTATTTCTTTTTCTCTCTCCGAGTAGTTGGGAAAATACATTTACTATTCATAGTGGCCGACGGCAAGGGAAAGTCTATCAAGGGCGACCTCCGCTGGAATCAGTATACCATAGATCTTCGCCGCGCTCTCGACTGACATTTGCAGCTACATGGCGGTATGTGGTGAAAAAAGTGTCTGTATGTGTATGTGTGTGTGTGTGTATGTGTGTGTGTGTGTGTGTGTGTGTGTGTGTTGTGTGTGTGATGTGTGTGTGTGTGTGTGTGTGTGTGTGTGTGTGTGTGTGTGTGTGCGCGCGCAAGTATACACACAAACACAATTAGATATACGTTTTCTTTCTACGTTCTATATATAAAAAAGCAATGCAAATTTAGTAACCATACTATACATAACAGTCAAATTCATGTGTACTGCTTATTGATGATTATCTAATCACATCCCACAGATAAATCCTGTATAGACCTTTCACCCAACAGAATACCAGACTAAGAAGCCGGATCAGTCAAACTTACGTTATCCCAAATTCATCCGAAATAAACTGAAATTGACTGTAATATGACGATGAATATTATGAGATACCAATAATGATAATGATGGTGATTGTTATCAATCTTAACCATACTTGTAGTTGTCACATTATTTATCAATATTATTACAGCCATCATCTTCATCATTATAATATTTACGATAATTACGATCATCAGTATTTTCACTGATGACATCAAAATAATAATGTCTTACTGTCTTTATAATCATAAAGAGTTACTGTAAAATTTCATCATTCCAACCACATTTTTTCTTGTATAATTTTATTTTCCTCGACGTCATGTTACCATTCCTATAATACCACGATAATATAAGATATCAGCCAGTGGGAAACAACTTAACAGTGAATAAAGAACTCAAACATATATTCCATCATCAAGTTTTACGCACGGGAATAGCCTCCCAAAAGAAATGAAAAAAAAGAAGGCAAGCTCAATAGATATTTCATAGCATCACATAAATTCCTGGTCTGAGTGAGAAACTATAAAGGGAACAGAGGCGAGCGTCCGCAGCCAAACCAGTCTCCAAGGATATGAAATCTGCATACGGGATTGCCAGGGAAGAATACTTACATTTGGATGGGTGCAGTCTTAACTTTTTCAGCGTGCGGGCGGGTGTCGCGAGTGGTGGTTGAATGGGAGCTAGGATAATAGGCCCGTAGGAAAATCTTGGGTAATATTTCAGAGGAGAGGTCTGGGCGTGTCTTGGATATTGAGAATGACCGATGGTTTGAGTAAGCGCGGGCGTGATAATAACGGATACCGCGGGCAATTCACACTTCAAGGACAGCTGCGAATGAAAACATTAAGCAAAGATGCCGCCAGTCAGAGATGAGAGTATAGAGATTGTAGGACAGAAAATTACGCGGGTCAAGACAATTAGTCTGTGGATGAAAGGAAAGTAATGGACACTATGACAGAAACGGAGTTAAAACAAAAAAAAAATAGAACAGAGTAAAATGAAAAAATGATGCTCCGCAAGAACCTAGAAAGCACAAGAGTATCTTAGACCGGATCATTAACATGGTTAATAACCCCAAGGGATGTGTCAAGTCATGTACACATAGAAGTTTATAGTGAATCAACCTCCTTGCAGGATATTCTTTCCGATATTCTCGTTACGTCTTCCGCGGACTGTATACAGAAAATGAAAAATATCTCTGTGTGAGGTGGATACACTCGGTCTTAGTGAACTCAGGCTCTCGATGCCCATGCCCATTCTAAGTTACTTTTTGATTTGGATATGATTTTGCGTGATGTGTGCGTTGATTCAAATCTCGGGTTTTGTATATATATGGTATATAAGAATAATTATGATATTATATATAAAGAGAATATGAAATGTATAAGTATATACTATACTATGATCATCTTATGTAGATTTCAAATTAGCATCTGGAAATGGTATTCGTGTTTTCATGTACCGGGTACTATGATTTTAGATAGCACCCTTGTACTTCGCTTGTTATCGTATAGTGGCCTTAATATTTTTACCTTCCTATTTTGTAAACAAGGTGCCACATTATACACACAAGCCTGAACAAGTTACATACATAAATTGTAGCTATAGAAGAACAACATGAGATAATTAAATTATACTCATATATATATATTATAATAAACATATAGTAAGAAAAAAACTATATATATAATTACATTTAAATAACACGCATAACATACGATTACAATACATTTAAAATAATGACGATAATATATATAAAGGTTTTTATTAGTAATATATATATATATGATAGATATATATATTAACACCGAATAACATACTCACATATATATTACTAAATATATTTATAAATGTGTATATATATATATATATATTAATGTATGTATCGTCTGTTAATGAATATATATGATTTAACAATACATACGTGACTCTCATTTATATTCTCTGCTTAACCATAATTGTATGCTTTTAATTATCTCACATTAAATATTGTTATTTACATAATATTCTACATATACCACTTACAGTATAATAATATATATAGCTATTTCAAGCCATAGTAATAATAATATATATGTAGCTATAGACTACACGGCATATGGCTTATAATATGTAGATAGTGATTTTTTTTTCTTCTTAATCGTTAATACAATATAGCGTGTGCACTTTAGAAGCTTATAATTATGCTATAAGATATAGACTTCACTCAATGTCTGCTGAATGGTGGTGGCTGTAGTGTGTGTGTGTAGTGGTAATGGTGTGGAGTGGATATAAAGAATTTGCTTGCTGTTTATTAATTTATCATATTTAAATGTTAGTTTAATGGGTGGGTTAGGAGATGTTCGCCTTTAATATCGGTATGTATTAAAATTCTATTGCTTTTGTTATTCGTGGTGTGGGTCATTTATCTCTTAATTTCCTTATTGTGGTTGTGCTTATTTTCTGAGTTTTAGGGAAGTGTATCTTTGTGTTTGTTTCTTTTTTTTCTTTTTTTTTTTTCTTCTTTCCGTTTCGATTTTTTTTTTGTTACTTCTTTTCATGGCTTTCTTTCCTCTTGTTGGTATGCTGTAGTGTTCACTCTACTCTATATCCACTGTATATGTATCTGTTTACTGCACACAATGACTCCCATCATCATTTCTATACCGCTTTCTCTATCTATCCAGCTATGTCCTTCCCTTTTTCCACTCGTTTCCTATATATATCATTACGTTATAATTATTTATCTATATAGATTATCTAATAATATCATATACTCATCGTCCTTATGGCTCTACCCCTCTTCCCCTATTTACCCATCATATCCCCATAACTGGCTATACTACTTGCCTTTACTTATTTTCCTATTTATTTCCCCCTTTTTCTCTGGTCGTATATTGATTTATTATATCTATATATATGTATTATTATGAATAAAAGTATATTCGTTCTATTATTACTTTCGGTTAGATAGAACATCGTCACATATATATATATATTACATATACTCATTATTGGGCCATACTATTTATACTATATATTATATCTCCTTTGACCTATATCACTTATACTACTATTTCTATCTAATATGGCCCTTTAACCTTAGTATATCCTCCTATTTACTATCACTAAATACTACGTCATTTTTATCATATTATCTATTATTATATGTATACATATATTACATTACACTTATTTATTATGGCGCATATGTATATGTCCTCTCATATTTATATCGATCCCGTAATACTAATCTTATACCATTTCCCTATCACTGCCGCACTTCTATTATATATACTCAGTACCTGCCCCTATTTTATATTATCATATAAACCTCTTAAATGTACCTCTTCTCTATCTCCTTCTCCCATTCCCCTTCTCCCCCATCCCCATCACATCCCTCTACTCAATTTATCTCTCCTTTTCAATCCTTTATCCCACTTACCTATTACCTCATCACTCATCCATTACTTACACTCAATCACTTTACCTCCATATATACATACCTCTCTCTCATATTCACTACTTCTATTATCATTATTATACCTCTCACATACGTTCTACCTCATACCTATCTTTACTTATACTACTCACCATCCTATAAACGCTTGCTTTATGTATATTCCAATGTCCCTCTACTGGTTAATAATATTCTTCCCCCTAGTCACTTACCCTCCCTCTACCCATCACCCTATCGCCTGCTACCTCTCTGTACTAAATACCCCCTACTTTACTACTTCTACTATCTATATACTATATTCCTTTACTACCACCTTTACTCCCTTCCTCTCACTCCTCCCGTCTCTCACCTCCTCCGTTCACTTCTTTACTCCCTCCCCTTTACCTTCCTCTTACTTACCCTCTCTTTACCCTCCACCTCTCACCTCATATTTGTCCTACTATATACTAGTACTATGGTCTCATATTATCCTGTACTTCCCTTACTCTCCTTATCACCCCTCCCCCCTCATTTCACGTCCTCCTCTCCCTCCTCCTTCCCTCCTTCACCAACACAAGGTCTTTATTTAGTTACTTATTCGCCCTTCACACTTTAAACAGTGGGCTCGAAGTGGTCATTAGCCACGTGATATATGAGGTATTAGGTTAGGTGTAACTCTTGAGCATTTGGTAATTAGCGCTAATTGGTAATTATTCGTATGTATGAGTCTGTTAACGGCTAGGGTGAGTAGAAGAAATAAGTAACCTCTCGAGAGTGAGTACTATATACATGGCGGTTAATATTGTCTCGATCCATTGATTATTGGGTCATTTTTTTTTTATACATCCTACTTCTATTACTATTTTCACTACAATCATCATAATGATGTGTGGTGGTGGTGGTGGTGTTTGTTGTTTTTGTGTTGTGTTGGTAGGCTTGTGTTGTCTGTGACTTTTTTTTTTGCTTTTGTGCTCGCGATCCCCTCAGTTTTCTGCGTTTGGTTTTGTTTCTGTTGCTTGTTTGGGGTATGAGCAATTCATGGATGTCTTATGAATGTGCTCTGATTTCTCTCATGTGGGTAGTGGTGAATGTGTGGTAGTGCGGGTATCTAAGTTGTGGTATATATATGATTATTAGCATATTGTATATTACTTGTGCATACATCACTAATAACATACACTACAACACACATACACACATACTCAACACACACAACACACACATCACACACATCACATAACTATAATATATACACACATTATTAATTTAATATATGCATACTATACTTAATGTGTATTATATGTTATGTGTGTTGATAGCATATCAGTAAATTATTCACTGGTGTTGATGTGATGTGTGGTGTGTGTATGTGTGTGTGTGTAGTGTGTTACTTATGTTTATTATAGTATATATGTATATACAATATCATATATATATATACGATGTGTGTATTTATGGTTATGTTGAATATATATATATATTATTGCTTACTAGTATGTAGATTACTATATGTATGTGATATTAATTTATGTGGTTGTGTGTAGGTGTATGTTATTACTAATTAATCCCAATCAATATTCATGTGCGTAGTATATAACTTTGTCTTCGTGATATATTAATATATATAATTTTTATAAAAAAGGGTTAAAGAAATATCTCGATATAATAATAAACAAAAGGAGACAAAGATCTAAATGATATCATGGCCCGGAAAGGAAATGTGTGCAAGGATAGACGAAGTAAAAGAGTATTAAATAAAACACACCAGTGAGTTCAAAAGAGGGAAATCACTCAAAGAAATAAACTCAAGGAAAAATATATATATTAATAATATATATATTTTGTAGGTAACAAAAGGAGATTGTATATTAACACAAGCAACTTAATATAACTAAAATACAATATATATATATATAATAAGATATAATCGAATAATAAATGAGAATAATATGTGATATAAAAAAAAATCCTAACTCCATAAAGAACCCTAAGTGTGATATACATGATTAGTAATGGAAAGAAGATAAAAAAACATAAAAAAGAAGAAGAAATATAGGAAAAAATACTCAGTTGTATATAGCTATATAACACAACACACACATAGTGACAGACATATACCACACCGAGAGAAATCACAACACCACACACAGACAGACACACACAGACAAACACAGACACAAACACGACACACACAACACACGACACCACACACACACACAAGCACACACGGAAAATAGAAATACCTAATATGTGAAATATAATATACTATATATATATATAGAATATAATATAATTATATTATAATAGGTAATATATACGGCTAAGTAAATATATATATATAAATATACATATAATAGAATATAGCATATAACCAAATATACATATATATATAATATATATAATATAGTATATATATATATATATATATATAACTAATATATTATATATTATATAATACACATCACACAACACACACACACACACACACACACACCACACACTCACACACACACACATGTAATATAAGTTATGATAGTAAATAAGTAAGAAAATACTACAAATACTTTATACCACACAATAATAGGTAATTTAATAGAGAAAGAATAAAATATACAAGAATGTAAGAAGGCGATAAAAGTATAATCGTAAAAATAAGAGCGTGTATATTTACTCTCAAATGAAAATATAAGATGAAGGTGAATAAATGAGATAAGAATTATTAAATAGATTGTAAATAATATGCTCTCTATTCCTAGTGAAATTAAATAACTAAGAGAGACGAATACATCGTAGAGTGAAGTGAAAGGAAAAAGTTAGAATAAAGGTGATAGTGAATATAGGCTCCTCTTCAAATTGACGAAATATAATTTTATTATTTATACTCTCTGCTCGCGTGGTCTCGCTGATGGATGGGCCGCAGAAGCTCGCTCCCATTTTCCCAAGAGGGCAAATTAGGAAATGAGCAAGGGAGAGAGTAAAACAACATTAGAGATGAAAGGAGATGGAAAAGGGAGCGCTAGGAAGGATAAAGATAGGATTAATAGTTAGATGGTAAATAGGGATGTGATAGAAATTATGTGTGGGCGGATAGGTGCACCCGACGAAATTAATTAGATAGAGAAAGAGATTAGTAAATTTTAGGAAGAAGGTAAAGAAGAGGATCGATGAGAGAGAAGGAGAGATGAGACGCTGAGGTTGAGGATGGTGCGAGGCGACCATTGGGTGTGGGCGGTAAGTAGGAAATAAGGACCTATAAGAAGTGCCGATACTGTAGAAGGCGTGATTGATTACGCTAATCCTTTAGCCAAAAGCTTCGTTTCCCCAAATCGAGATCCAGAGACGGGAATTGAAAACCAAAAAGGCTGCTCAGCTCGAACTGTTATTAACGAAAATTTGAAGAACAAGGTCCATTAGCAAGGCTGAAGTAGGTACTGTTTGCTATTCTCTTGCTAGAAAATAGGATTCTGTGCAAAATATGAGATTCTAATGATGACTGAAATATTTGCAGACATTTACTCTCAATATTTCTCTCTCCCTTTCTCGATTTGCCTCTTCTTACATATTATTTTCGTGCACACACACATAGATATGTAGATATAATGATAGATATATAGAGATGTAGATATATGAATAAATGTATTCTCTCATCCTCCTCCTCTCTCTCTCTCTCTCTCGTCTCTCTCTCCTTCTCTCTCTCTCTCTCTCTCTATCTCTCTCTCTCTCTCTCTCTATCTCTCTCTACTATATATTATATATATATATATATATATATATATATATTAATATATATATATGTACATGTACACACATAAACACACACAGACACCACACACACACACACACACACACACACACACACAACCATATATACATATATATATATATATATATATATATATATATATATATATATATATATGTATATATATAATATATATATATATATTATATATAGATATATATATATATATATATATATATATAGATATATATATATATAAGAGAGAGAGAGAGAGAGAGAGAGAAAGAACGTGAGTTCGTGAATATTTCAGACAAGAGTATATGTGTGCAAGCGTAGAGAAAGTATGTTGCCATAGTCACACATACATCAAATATAACTCCCACGAAACACAACTCGGACGCATAAAACCCACGCATTTTACCCGCCGCACTCTGTCTCTCATCAAAAAGCGTGTTGTTCACCCGCCAGCGATGGTTTTCTCTCGCTGTTCGCGTGGATCAAGTTGTGCTTTTCCATTACGTTAAGAAGCTTACCCTCCTTCCCGCAAAGGCGAGGCGTGTCGCTTCGGGCACGTTCTCTCTTCTAAAACCCGAGATGAACCCCTCTAACCCTCCACCCCTCCCTTTACTCCCCAACCCTTGTACTCCGTCTCCCCATCCCTGACCTACTCCTCACCTCTTGGTCTTCCTCCCCTCTCTCCCTCCCTTCCGCGATCACCCTGCCTTACTCTGCTATTCCATCCCTTCCCCCTTCCCTCTCCCCCCTTCCCTCCAGCGATCCCCCCTACCTAACCCTGCTCTCCATCCCTTCCCAACCCCCCCCTCCCCTCCGCGATCACCCCCTGCCTTGCCCTGCTATCCCATCCTTCCCTAACCCTCCTCCCCCTCCCCGCGATCACTCTGCCTTACCCTGCTATCCCTCCCTTCCCCTCTCCCCTCTCCTTCTCCTTGAAGCTGGCTCGTCATCGTTCTTTCTCTATTCTTTATCACGGGCAAGACGACGCTATCGACATCTTGAGCGACCTTCTCTCTTCTCCCTCTCCCACCGCTTTTCCCCTCTCCTCTCTCTCTCGCTCTGTCTTCTCCTCCCCCCATTTCTCCCTTCTTACCCATTTCCGTATCTCTCCTACCTTCCTTTTTCCTTATTTCTTTGCTTCTTCTTCCATCTCTTCCCATTTGCTTCCGTTCTTTGTTATTCCCTCACTTTCCCCTTTCATAACCCTCTCTCTCTCTCTCTCTTCTTTTCACCCTCTTCCCCGGTTACCCCCCTTCCCTTTCTCTTTACTTTTCCTTCTTATCTCCCTCTTCCCACTCTTTTTTTCTTTTATTTCCCCTTTCTCTGGCCTGTCTGTTTCTACTTCTTTTCACCTCTGTGCCTCTTCCTCTTTCTTTCGTCTATCCTGTCTCTTTCTTTTACCTTTTCCATCCCTTCTCTCTCTCGTTCCCCTCTTTTTGTCACTCCTTCTCTTTCTCCCCTCCTTTTTCCCTTTCCCCTTTTCTCTCTCCCTCATATCCCTACCCACCGTTTCGCATCCCTCTCTGTCTTTTCTCTCCCTCTTTCCCCTCCTCTCTATCTCTCCCGTCTCCTCCCCTGTTTCTCCTACTCTCTTCTGTCTCTCCCTTTTCCTCTCCCTCCGTTTCTCTCCGTTCTCCCCCACCCTTGTCTCCCTCTTTCGTATTCCCTCCCCTCTTATTTTTCCTCTTTCTCCTCCTCTTTGTCACTCCCTCTTCTCCCTTTCGCCTTCTCCTCACTTTTTTTTTCTCTTGGCCCTCCCTTCCTCCGTTCTCCTCCATTTCCTGTTATTTCTGTCTCCCACCCACTCCCCTCTCTGTTTCTCTCCGCTCTACCTCTCCCGTTTCCCTCTCCTCTTTCTCTCCCTGTTCTGTCTCCTCTCACCTCACTAATTCTCTCCATTCTCCCCCGCTCGTTTCTCCTCCTTGTCACCTCTCCCCTCTCCTCTCTGTTTCTCTCTATTCTCTCCCCCTCCGTT
>NW_020872646.1:347187-349687 GCF_003789085.1 Penaeus vannamei
TTATCGTACAACTATCACCATTATTATGACCTTACAGTATAATCTAATTTATTTTACCGGTAAGTGAGCACATAAATTCACACTCCATCAACGACCCAAGCAAACTAAAACCTGAACATCAACGAAGATGGCCCCTTAACAATCCTTATTCCGTTCAGGCTCAATAACTGAAATTGCATCTTAACAGCCCTGCTCTAACTGAAAGTAATTGCCGCTGACTAATCCCATGATCCTGTACTAGCGTCGCGTGGAATAATTCCGTCTTACGTGGGCGGTTGCGGGCGTGCAGCTTCGGGCGGAGGAGCGAAGTGCAGGTTGAGCGGCATTTTGTGGGTCTGTGTGTTTTTGTTATGGACTGTTTACATATATATATAGATATATGCATGCATACGTACATACGTACATGCACGCATACGTACGTACACACACACACATACATACATGCACACACACTCATACATATATGCGTGCATACATGCATGCATACATACATACATATATACATACATACATAGAAAGAGACACACATATATGCATATATTGATAAGGTGCATACATACAAACACATATACAGACATATATATATATATATATATATATATATATATATATATATATATATATATATATATATATATATATATATATATATATGTATGTATATGTATGTATGTATATGTATATGTATGTATGTACATATATAATGTATATATAATATGTATGTGTGTGAGCATATATGTGAGGATGTGGATATATGTATATGTGAGTTTAGCCCATGTTCAAAAGATATGTGTGTGCGAGTGCGGCTTTGCGGGTTTATGTACATTAGTATTATAATCATCCTAATTATTATTTGTGTAACCAATATCAAGATTAATGACGCTCATAAACCCACATCATGGACCAGCAACACACCAAACATTAAGTCAAATCAAGTACCACATTTGGGCGAGTCATAACCAAACACTAACCTCAGTTTAAACATCCACAAAGACCTTTAAACCCATGCAGTAAAATATACCCCCTCCAGTAAAAAAAAAATAATAATAATAAATAATAAGAAGAATAAAGAATAAAAAATAAAAAAAAATTATAATGATTGAACCATGGATATATTTTCAGTTTACAAAGAAAATTCTTTGATAAACACTTTGATACTAGCATTATGGTCAGTGTAAACCGTAACGTTAAAGTAGTACTAATAATAAAAATGTTAGAGATGATAGTAATAGCAAGCACGCTCAGCTAGATTAATTATGTTCTTAACAACTACCAAGAGCATAACGATCTGATGAATGCAATAAGATATAGAGATAACAAAGATATAGTAAGATCAAATTAAATTCTAATATACTGGGAAAGTAATAAACAAAAGGCAATTGAGTGTGAATAGACGTCTTAAGAAACCACAAAGTCAAGAACACTATTCAGCGGAAGGAAACAGATAAGAACATGGTTTAGAACAAAGTTGTAAACAAGAACAGGAGCAAGGAGAGCAAGAATGCGACCAAGGGCTTTAACAATATGGAAAGAGACAAGACAGAGAGAACAAAGAGTTATGCAAAACCCAGAAAACAAATTCATAAGGAACAAGAACAGAGAGAAGAAAAATATTGGACAAATACATGGCATAAGAACAAAGAAAACAACAACAACAAAAAACAAACAAATCATACATATAATCATATACTTAGCGAAAATACACACAGGAAAGTAGAGAACAAGAACCGAAATAAAAAACAAAGAAGAATGGCAGAAGAGAAGAAAACCAGAGATAACAGGATCACAAACCAAGAACAGATCTAACCAAAATACAGAGAACAAAAAACAAGACGAGAAAGAACAGAAAACAAAAAAGAACAAGAGAACAGGAACACAGAAACAAGAAACAAGAGCGAACAAGAATACAGCAAACAAAAACAAAACGAGAAAGAATACAGAAAACAAGAACAGATAGAACAGATCAGAACACAGATTAAGAAAAGAAAGAGCAAGAATACAGAATACAAGAAACAAGTCACGAAAAAAACACAAACAAGAACAGAAAATAAAACAGGAACACAGAACAAGAACATATTTTTTGCCAGTGTCCAGTTCCCGGCGCAATAGGAGTTTCCGTAACGTGAATGCAACTGGGCCACATCTCTCTTCTTTATTAAGGCGAGGGACTTGGCGGCATAACGAGAATTTTTATCGAAATATTTCTGCAAAGTAAATGGGATTTATGGGACCATTAGCGGCGTTCTTTCTCTCTTTCTCGCCTTTTGTTTTTCTAACGTTTACTATGTCTTCCGTTTCGTGTTTCTTTTATTTTTGGGGGGGGAGGGGGGGAGGGAGTTAGGGTTTTGTTTTTAGTTCTTTGTTTTTTGTGTTTGTTTCTTAGTTTATATTTCGGGGGTATTCTCTTTTTTTGTGGATGTTTTTGTTTTGTCTGTCTGTCTGCTTACTTGTCAGTCTCACTCTCTCTCTCTCTCTCTCTCTTTTCTTCTTCTTCTTCTTC
>NW_020872646.1:354687-359687 GCF_003789085.1 Penaeus vannamei
TGGAGGGAGGGAAGGGAGGGGAGGTGGGGAAAGGGAGGTGGGAGGATGGAAAATGAGGAGGAGGGAGGAGGGTGGAGGTTGGTGAAGGACAGGGAGGAGGTTGGGAGGGGAGGGAGGGGGCAGGGAAGGGAGGATGGAGGAGGGAAGGGAGGGGCTGGGGAGGGGAGGGAGGAGAGGGAGGGAAGGGTGAGGTAGGGAAGGAAAGGCGGAAAAGTGGGAGAGCGGGGGAAAAGGGAGGTGAGTAAGGGTTGAAGGGTGCGGGAAGGATGGGAAGGAAGGGGTTGGGGAAGAGGGGCAGGAAGGGGAGGGAGGGGGGTGGTGAAGGGAAGGGAGGAGGTTGGGAGGGAGGTGAGGGGAGGTGGGGAAGGGAGGGGAGGTTGGGGAGGGAGGGAGGGAAGGGAGGGTGGGAAATCGGAGAGGAGGGAGAGAGGGGAAAGGGAGGTGAGGTGGGAGGGGAGGAGAAAGGGAGGTGGGGAGATAGGGGAGGCTAGAAGAGAGGGGAGGAGAGGAAGAGAGTAGATGGGATGTGGTGGGGGATAAGGTAGGTGATAGGGTGGGGGAGAGGGGGTGAAAAGGGGAGGTGAGATTTATAAGGAAGTTTGAGGAGAATGGGGGATTCGGCATAGAGAGCTGGAGTGATTGGGGGAAGGGAGGTGAAGGTGAGGGAAGAGGCATTAGATTGGGAGGGAGGGAAGAGGAGGAGGATGAAGAGAGAGAGAGGCATCCTTTAAAAGAAAAGGAAGCAAGAAAACATCGCAATAGAAAACGTAACATTAGCGAGAACAGAAGAAGAGAAAAGGAAGAAAAGAGACCGGAACAAAGAGAATAACTCCTCTCCTTCCACGCCCCCCTACCCCGCCTTAAAAAAAAAGAAAAAAAAAAAAGAAAAGAATAATGAAGCGAAACTCAGATAAAAAAACCCAGAAAGGTGGAGAAGCAAGCAATAAGAATCATAAACACAGGAAGAAAGGAGGACTTATTGCCTATCTGCTGAAGTCGTTCTTTATTTCTCGGCAGCTCCCCCTGGCGTGGCAGTCTGAATTCAGGAAGTTCCAGGAAGTATGTAAATCCGTAAGAAGAATGTTTGCGTTTACATGCGTATATTCATAAATAAAAAAGGGAAAGTGAGAGGGTAAGAGAAGAAGAGGGAGAAGTAGAAAGAAAGAAAAGAGAGAGAGAGAGAGAGAGAGACGAGAGGAGAGAGAGAGAGAGAGAGAGGAGAGAAGAAAGAGAGAGAGAGAGAGAGAGAGAGAGAGAGAGAGAGAGAGAGAGGAGAGAGAGAGAGAGAGAGAGAGAGAGAGAGAGAGAGAGAGAGAGAGAGAGAGAGAGAGAGAGAGAGAGAGAGAGAGAGAGAGAGAGAGACGAGAGACGAGAGAGAGAAGAGAGAGAGAGAGAGAGAGAGAGAAGAGAGAAGAGAGAGAGAGAGAGAGAGAGAGAGAGAGAGAGAGAGAGAGAGAGAGAGAGAGAGAGTGAGAGAGAGAGAGAGAGAGAGAGAGAGAGAGAGAGAGAGAGAGAGAGAGAGAAGAGAGAAAAGAAGAGAGAGAGAGAAAGAGACAGAGAGAAAACCAAAGATAAAGAGAGACAGAGACAGATAGATAGAGAGAGATACAAACACAGAACACAGCAGAAAAAAAGAGACAGACAAACCAACAAAGAAACAGAAACAGACACCATACACAGAAACACACATTCGACCAAACAAACAGTGAAAACACACATAACCTACTTACGCACATAAACACTCAAGCATAAATACTCAGGCACGGTGTTACACGACAATCTACTTACTAAAATTTGCATGAAGCATCTGTCACAAATTCCATAAAACATGAACACGCAGCCAGACAGACCTCACAAAACATGGCTTTAGATCATGATACTCATGAGTTAATGTGTCCTCGTACAGAATTCACATTTCCTTAATATATGTGTGTGTGTGTATATATATATATATATTATATATATATATATATATATTATATAATATATATATATATATATATATATAATATATATATATATATACATATTTATACACATTTTTTCTTTTTTCTTTTTTTTTCTTTTTTTTTTTTTCTTTTTCTTCTTTTTCTTTTTCTTACTTTCTTTTTTTTTTTTTTTCTTCTTTTTTTTTTTTTTCTTTTTTTTTTCTTTTTTTCTTTTCTTTTTTCTTCCTTTCTCCTTTTTTTTCTTTTTTTTTCCTTTTTTCCTTTTTCCTTTTTCTTTTTTCCTTTTTTTCTTTTTCTTTTTTCTATTTTTTCACGAGCATATAACTTTCTTTTTACAGTTATCTTTGCACCCTAATGACGATAATATTCAACGATATTAACGTTATCTTTAGCATCATTTACACTGTTAATGCTATTACCTTGGATGATAAAAAAACAGTGACAATGATAATACTGGCTGCAGTTGTTAATGCTCTTCCATGTTATTTTTCTCCTTCTTGTGAATGTTGATATTGCTAATTCTACTTCTGATGGTGTATTTCACTGTGATTATGAGAATAATGATAATGATAATGATGGCAATCGTAAAACAATGATGATAGTAATGATAATGCTAATTGTGATGATCATGATAATAAACACACTAATGATAATAATGATAACAACACTAATACCATTAATGATAAAAAATATTATGATAATGACAGTAATGATAATAATGATTATAATAATAGTGATCAGATAATAATGACAATTATAGTAAAAGTATCAATGATATCTATAATAATAACAGTGATAATGGCAATAATGATAATACTGGTAATAATGATAGTGGTGTTAATAATAGCAATATTACTAATAAGAATGATAATGATTATGGTAATGATAATGATGATTTTGATTAAAAAAAATAATGAGGATAAAAGTAATAATAACAGCAACAACAACAAAAAATATGATAACGATGATAATGACAATGGTAATAATTATGATAATGATGACAATAATAATGATATTGATGATGATGATAATAGTAATGATAATAATAATGAAGATAAAAACAATAATAATAATGATGATAATGATAATAATAATTATAAAAACGATAAGAATAATAACGAAAATAAAAATAATAACAGCGTAATGATAGAAACAATAACAACGATAGTATTCACCCCAAAAATTAATAATAAAAAATAAAATAATAAATAAATAACAATGAAATATAATTAATAACAACAACGATAACAATAACAAAAATGGTGAAAATGATAAAGATGAGTGTAACGATAATAACAATAATGATAATAATGATAGAGACAATAATAATAATGTTAGTAATAATAACAATAATGATAATGATGATGATAATGATAATAGTAATAACAATAATAATGAAAATAATAGTATTATTATAATAATAATAATGATCATAATAATAAGGTGATAGTGATGACGACGATGATAAAAATGATAATAATAGCATTAACAATAATAAAAATGATAGTAATAGCATTGATAATAATAAAAATGATAACAATAATAATAAGGATAATAATAGTAATAGTAATAATAATGGTACTAATTTATCATCATCCATTATCACTGTCATTGTTATTTTTACAATCGTATTTGATTAACTTTATTATAAACATTATCATCACCAATATCATTAGGATTATTATAACTGTTATTGTTTGTACTATCATCACTATTACTATTATTTTTGTTATCATCATTTTTTTACTATTATTATTATTTAATTGCTATTATGATTTCTATCATTACGATTGTCATCATTATTATCATTATCATTATCATTGTTAGTATCATTATATTCATTATTACTCTTATTACTCTTGTCATTATCATTGCTGTTATCACTTTTATTATTATCATTGTTATTATTATCACCATTATTATCATCATTACTATTATTAATAGTATTACTATTATCATTATCATGATTATTATCATCATTACTTTTAATATTTCTATTATTATTATCACTATTATCATAAGTAGTAGTAGTAGTAGTATTGATATGATCATTATGATCATTGTCACCATTATCATCATCATCATTATTATATGTGTCATTATCATCCTTATTTTTGTCATTGCTATAGTTATCATCATCATCATTGTCATTATTATTGTTGTTAGAATCATCATTATTGCCTTTATTATATTGTATTATTATCATTATATATTCATCATTATCATTATCATTACTTTTACCATCCTCATTATTGTTATTATTGTCTTTCACTATTACTGTTATCATTTTCCTTATTTCCTTAAAAAATGAATGATGACATATGCATTAAAAGACTAAAAGTGTAAAACCTCTCTGATTTTTTAAAAACACATTTACATGCTAGTCCTAGATATTGAAGTTAAAGCTAATGCAAACACCGGCATCCAAACGTAACGGCAGCCTTTATACCTATCCTCTAAAAAAAAAAAAAAAAAAAAAAAAAAAAAAAAAAAAAAAAAAAAAAAAAAAAAAAAAAAAAAAAAAAAAAAAAGTTAGGAGTCGCTCTTCCAAACCGTTGGAATCTTCCCAACTGGTTGTTTTCTGAACATACTAAAGGCACTTCCAAAATGCACTCAAGGCTATTATCTGCTTTTATCCTTTCGCCTGAGTCATTAAAATTAGAGAAAAAAATGCAAGAAAAAAATATTTCGTTCAGGGTAATGGAACATAAATATGCGTTGCCTTTAAGAGGGAGGAGAGTGTTATAGGATTTTACAGCAGTGTGTCTCGTGATGTTTAATTCTCTGCACCATATATCGAACTTACATATTTAGCGGATACATTCATGTACGAAGCATTAAAAACAGAATCACAATTACTTTCAAACACAAGAACAAAACAAACACACACCACACGCTTTACCCCCCCCCCTCCACACAACACACACATTCACACCATATACGTTTAACCCCTCCCCCCCCCCCAACACACACATACACATCCCCCCCCCCCCACACACACACACCAACAAACACACACGCCTACAGAACTGCGCATAAAACCCAAAGAAC
>NW_020872646.1:364687-367187 GCF_003789085.1 Penaeus vannamei
TACACACACTGATATATCTATATCTATATCTATCTATCTATCTATCTATATATGTATATATATGTATATATATATATATATATATATATATATATATATATATATGTATATATATATACATACATATATATATATATATATATATATTATATATATATATATATATATTATATATATATATATATATATAATATATAATATATAATATATATATATATATATATATAGAGAGAGAGAGAGAGAGAGAGAGAGAGAGAGAGAGAGAGAGAGAAGAGAGAGAGAGAGAGAGAGAGAGAGAGGAGAGAGAGAGAGAGAGAGAGAGAGGAGAGAGAGAGAGAGAGAGAGAGAGAGAGAGAGGAGAGAGAGAGAGAGAGAGAGAGAGAGAGAGAGAGAGAGAAGAGAGAGAGAGAGAGAGAGAGGAGAGAGAGGGAAAGAGAGAGAGGAGAGAGAGAGGTGAAGAGATAAAACAGACGGATAAATATATATGTACACATACACAACACACACACACACACACACACACACACACACACATAAACACAGGCACAAACGCACACACAACAAAGAAACACACAAATACACTTATTCCCTCAACGCTTTCGCGACACCCTGTACATACCTCATATCCATCAAAGAAAGAAAGAGAGAAAAAAAATCGAGGCGACGACCGGAGCGGATGCCAGGCGAAGGGGAAAGGCCCAGAGACAGAAAGTCGCGTGCAATTTTATCGCTTCTTCAATTGCAGACGAGGAGATGGCCAATACATAATGCATATAAATGGTCCCGTGGCCGAGCCGAGAACGGCCCCCTCGCTCCCCCACCGAAACGCCGGCCATGGTTACCCCGTTGGTATTCTTCGCCGGATCTTTACACTTGCAATCATCAGTTATTCATAGGGACCCCAGCCCCCTGATAGCAATACATTGGCTATTCAGCTCACAGGCCTCTCTAGCACAAACTTTCAAGGGAGTGAGGTTGCTTTTACGTGTCGGGTTCTCTGGGTTCTCTCCAGCGGAGCTCGACCCACATCCGGTGTTGCGGGAAGGTGGGGTGGGTTGGGGCGGAAGGTGGGGAGGGTTGGGGTGGAAGGGGGGTTGGGTTGGGGTGGAAGGTGGGGTAGAGGGGTGTTGTGGGGTTGGTGGGAAGATGGTGTGGTGGGGTTGGTGGGGAGATGGTGTGGTGGGTTGGGGTGGAAGGTGGGATAGGGGGTGTTGTGGGGTGGGTTGGGGTGGAAGGTGGGGTAGGGGGGTGTTGTAGGGTTGGTGGGGGTGAGAGGATGTGGTTGGGAGATGGTGTGGTTGGTTGGGGTGGAAGGTTGGGTAGGGGGTTTGGTGGGGTGGTAGGGAGATGGTGTTATGGGTTGGGGTGGAAGGTGGGTTAGGGGTGTTGAGGGTTCGTGGGGGTGAGATGATGTGGTAGGGAGATGGTGTGGTGGGTTGGGGTGGAAGGTGGTGGTAGGTTGGGTGTGGAAGGTGGGGTGGGTTGGGGTGGAAGGTAGGGTAGGGGATGTTGTGGGGTTGGTGGGGTGATAGGGAGATGGTGTGTGGTTGGGGTGGAAGGTGGGGTAGGTTGGTGTGGAAGGTGGGGTGGGTTGGGGTGGATGGTAGGGTGGGGGATGTTGTGTGGTTGGTGGGGTGGTAGGGAGATGGTGTGGTGGGTTGGGGTGGAAGTGGGGTAGGGGGTGTTATGGGGTTGGTGGGGGATGAGAGGATGTGGTAGGGGATGAGTTGGTGTGGGGAACGGTGGGTGGGTAAGAGGGCGATGTTGGATGGTGTGGTGATAGGTGCGGTTGGGAGTGGTGCTGTGGTGTGGTGGAGTAGAGGTGGTATGGTGTGGGGATGATGTAAGGTGAGGTAGGGTAGGGGGTGCTGTTGTGGTGGAGGGTGGCGTGGTGGATCGTGGTGAAAAATGTAGTAAGGTAAGACGATGCTGCGTAGTGTGGTGTAAAGCGAGGCAGAAGATGTAAAGATGGTGTGGTGTTTTGTGAAGTAAAATATGGTGTTGCGGTGCTGGATGACTGGCGCTAGGTAGTGCGCTGAAAGGTGTAGCAGAAAGTGGAAGTTCTGATAGAAAATAGTATGGTAGCGGTTAGATGGCATTGGGTGTTGTGGTGTAGTGGTTGACGATGTGGTGAAAAACGTGGTCGACAGTGACGTAGCGTATATGTGGCAAAGAATGTAAAAGTGTTGTGTGATATTGGCAGAAAGTGTGGCATAGAGCGACGTGGTGGGCTTGAGTGTCAATCTGTGAAACAAGAGCAAGAGTGTATAACGATCGTACAATATTCAAAGAATCAAAACACTGTTGAAGTAATGGTATGATGAAAGTGAATGCGGCTCCAAACATCCATGGTGAAGGGACTTGCAAGGGTGTGGCAAAAACGAGAGAGGAATAACTCTGAACTTGAGCAATAATCAGGAAAAATGGCGAAACATCATGTGAGGAAAGTGTGTATACATTCTAGTTAACGGGACGAAATAAATCTTAGTGACTTTATAGA
>NW_020872647.1:2500-7500 GCF_003789085.1 Penaeus vannamei
CCTCGCCTCTGTCTTCCCCTGGCTCTTTTATCCAGCTGTTCCTATCTCGTCCTGTCCTGGTCTGTCTCCCTCGCCTTCCATCTTTCTCTCCGTCAATTCATCCTCTATCCACCTATTCTTGCCGAATAAAGGACACGAAGAAAGAAAACGATATAATTATGCACTCTTTAGAATCGCCTGCATTAAAAGAGAAATTACACACGACGCTCCACTGATACGCTTCCACCATGCGTTGGTCTGAAGATAAACGTTCAAACCATCACCAAAAATTCTACTCATGTTATGTCCCACTGTCCTACATTATTTCCCATCTCCCACACTACCCCCTCAGATCCAGCTACATAAGGTGCCAAAAATCCATGTCCTCCCCCTTGCCGGCGACAGGTGGCGTGTGACATAAGAACACCTGCCCATCGTAACATCCCCAACGTTTGTCAAGACCGTAAGTGGGGCTCATCGTCGATACTGACCTCGAGTGTGGTTCTGTTTTCCGGAAGATGGTTTAAAAATGGGACTTTAGGGAATTAGTGATCATGATGAAACTTTAATCTTTTATTCCAACGCTAGGGAGGAAATTTTATAGTATACACGTTTAGAAGAACTCTTATAAGCTAATCATCGTTCACTACTCTCTCTAATCTACTTCCCTTGTGTTGTGTTGTGTGTGTGTTCGCTGTGGTGTGTGCTGGTGTGTGCTTGCTCAGATGTTGCCTTGTGTGTGTCTCTGTCCTATGTGGTCGATCGTGGGTGGTGTGTGGTTGTTGTGTGTGTGTGTGTGTGGTGTGTGGTGTGTGTGTGTGGTGTGCGGCGTGCGTGTGGTTGTGCTTATCATGTCGTGTGTGTGTGTGTCGCGGTGTGTGGTGATGTGCTGTGTGGTGTGTCTATGCCTGTGGTGTGTGGTTCCATACGTGCCAACGCATGCCCACTGCAGGGAAAAAATAGGAGAAGAGGAAAAAACTTCAGAATTTTAAATCACCACCGCCTTTGCATGTTTACATTTCGAATAATGAATATCTAAATAGCTTGGTCTCTAGCTGAAAATTGCAACTTGTCTGAATGTCATTTCTATTTACGCATCTGTTGCCAGTAAACTTGACTGACCATTCTCCACGTTCATCCCATATTCCAACCCCTCAAACACCCTCTCATTCAGTCCAATCTGAAAAATGTCTTTGTCATTCTCTCAGTGTACTAACCAAATTAAGCGTATATGTAACCCTACATTCATATGATCAATTCAACTAATGTATGGATGAGACAAGTGTTACAATCATTGAAAAATTAAAACATGAAAAAATTAAAAAACAAGGAAAATAAAACAACAACGCGGCAAGAGAAAAGAAATATCCAGCCTGCTAATATGGTAAAAAAGCGCAAGAAAACAGCATAACAAGAAAAAGCCAATAGAAACTAAAAAAACACTAAAAATATATACAAGATGCAACGCAAGAAAAATCCCAAACAAACAGACAAACAAACAAGGAAGGCGTAACGCAAAGAAAGTGAAATCGTCTCAGCGTATCCGATGCAGTGGCAGCTTAAAAGTGAACGAAAACTGTGAAATCCACTTGCTCAGGATTTGAAGCTTATTAATTTGAAGCGCGTAAAGGGCGACGGAGAATTCGCCGAAATTTACGCCGCTGAAATGCGTGTATTTTACGTTTTAGATTTCAGTGCTTTGAAAACGGTAGAGGAAGAAAATGGAAGAGGGAGAGAGAGAGGGAGAGGGAAAGGGAGAGGAAAGAGAAAGAAGGGAGGGGGAAGAAGGAAGAGGACAGGAAAGAGGGAGGGGAGAAGGGAAATGGAAAGGGGAAGGGAAAGAGAGAAAGAGGGCAGAGGGAAAGTATAGAAGAAGACGGAAAAGGGATAAGGAAGTAAGGGAAAAGGGAGAATGAGTCGCGACCGAGGGGGAGGGGGAGGAGAGAGGGGAGGAAGGAACGATGAGGTGAGGGGGATCAGAGGGTTGAAGGAAGGAAGGAAGAGAAAAGAGGAGAGGAATTGGAGGAGAAAGGAAGAGAAAAAAGAGATAAGAGGCACAGGGGAGAGGAGAGAGGGAGGCAGGAGGCGGTGAACGGGGAAAAAAGCGAAGAGGGGAAAGTATAGGGTGTGAGAGAGAGAAAAGGATATAAGCGGCGGGATGAGAGACGAGACCGCGAGGAGGATAGAAGTGAGAGGGGGGGGGGGGCCCGGAGGAGGGGAGGGGGGGGGGATGGTAGAAGTAAAGGGAGAGAGAAAGGGGGTTTGGATGGGGGAGGGGGAAGAGATTGGTTTTTTAGGGGGAGATTAGGTGTGAGGGAGGGGTATTGGGGGCCGGGAGTGGGGAGGAAAGGTGTGGAAGGGGGAAAGAAGAAGGAAGAGGAGATAGGAGATGGGGGGGAAAGAGGAGAGGAGAAAAATCCAGGAACAGAGGAGATATAAGGGGTCGATTCAGCTGAATAGAAACAAACCGGTAAAAATGGGAAAGGGGGGAACAGGGGGTATGGGCCGTGATATGATAATATGATTAATTCACATTCCTTTACTTCGGTCTCTCTCTTCTCGTCCTCTCCTCGATCGCTGGTGCTGCTCTTCCCCTTGTGGTGAAACTTCGGTTACGATCGCTGCGGCTCCTCCCGCATTTCTCATGAGTTAGCAGTATCGGCGGGAGCGCTAATAATTAGAACACAAGTGGAAAATATAGGGTTTCAAGTGGAAGGGAATCAGAGGGAAATGAAACACCGAGTGTGAGAGGAAAGGTGCGCGAAGGGAGGTTGAGGGGGCACACAAAAGGCGAGATGGGGGAAAAGACCTCAGGGAAAACACAAGCATGTAACGACGCGGAAGCAACACACAAAGAACCTTTCAGGAGCGGAGGGCAGCGCCGTAAACTCACTCGAAGAAATGACAAAGTGATCCAAATACAGGGGGGAATCGAACCTTGAGGTTGCTAATAAAGGGAGAAACGTCGATGTAGCTGTGCGAGATATACACGAGACAGGCTTGGATTGCTTCTGTGCATAGCAGAGTTACGTTTGTTGTAATTCCCTGTAACACTATAGGTTGCGTTCTGCCACAGATACGGTACGATATACTGCTGCCTCGGATTGCGCTAAATAAAGTTCCTTGAGATAGAGACGCGTTGTTTCAGTTGTCATGACGGTGCGAATATTCTATTTCGAGGGTTTAGCTGTCTTAAATGAATAGAGAAAGAATTATCCACACTATTCTGTTTGGGGCGGAATTTAAGTGAAATGGCCTAACAAAGAGAGAAAGGATAAGATAAAAGTAAAAGAAAGAATAAGAATAAAAAAAAGAAATGGAAAGTTTGTGGTATAGTAAAAGAAGTTTTGAGGTTAAAAAATGGGCAAACGGTATCAAAACCAAAGATAGTTGTATATGCAATACATCCATCATTGCTTAATATATTTATATAGAATATATATATATATATATATATATATATTATATATATAGTACATATAAATAGGTGGGAGGTATACCTATATATATGTATATATATATATATATATATATATATATATATATATATATGCTAATATATAATGTATATATATATATTAATATATATTATAATATATTATAATATATATATATATATGCAAATATATATTATTATATGATATATATAATATATATATATATGTATATATATATCATATAGTATATATATATATAATATATATATATATATATATATATATATATTAATATATATATATAATACACACACACACACACACACACACACACGCAACACACACACACACAACACACGACCACAGCACACATATATAGTGTATATATAATAATATATATATATTATAGTAGATATAAATATATATATATATATATATATAAAATATATATAAGGCAAACTAAATATATATATATATACATATAATTATATATAACATATATATATACTATAGGAGGGCATATAGGGGTGCCTCATACCCCCAGGGCCAAGAGGATAAGGTTATTTATTTTGAGTGGGAAGGTAGGTGAGAATGGGTTGGGCCATAAAAATAATATGGGGGGTGGGGAGGGGGGGGAAGAAAAGTAAAAATAAAACCCTTATCGGGAAATCCGGTCATCTCCAACTTTTAGGACTCACCCTCTATTCACTTTAGCCTAATATATAAAAATAAAATAATACAAAGTAAAAAAAAAAAAAAAAAAAAAAAAAGTAAACCATTGGCCCCGTCACCCTTCACCGGGATAAGGAAAAGCCAGGCCTTTCCCTTGCCCTCGCCCATCCAGCTACTACCCTCATGTCATACATACTATACTACATAACTATCATGGCTACCAAAACGTATATATAATAGGGATAAAATAATATATATAATTGTCGCAATATAAATATATAAAATAATAAAGTGATCAATAATTATAAATTATTATTTTATTGGCCATAGTAAAATAATGAATGACACATACATTTGATAAATAGTAGGGGGCAGTCAAATATAAATCCCGACATCACCCTAGCCCCGGGCCCGAAAAATCTATAGGAGTGACTGTGTGTATGTGTTGGTGCGTGTGCGGTAAGGGCTGTGATGTAAGTGTAGAATGAATAGTGATGTGTAATAGTGAATGTGTAGTGACAATGAAGTGGCGGCTTTCCCGTGAGATGAACACTCGCGTATGCTTCCGTTCCCCGCGTTTTACGTGCTCCCACCTGCTATGTCCGAGCCCCTTTTCGACCTTGGCCTCTAATCCCTTGTTCGGCCTCTCAAATATGTCTCTATATTTTTTTGAAACTCCCCCTGACCTACGCGTCCATTTCGTTCGCTCACCTACTCTCTTCCCTCCAGCCTCCGATCCAATGCATATTTCACTGGGCCTTGTCAATATTACTTAATCTATTTCTTATTTAAACATTAAGATTACTTACCCTGATGTTAAATAGTACCTTTATTGAGGGTAGATCCCTACCCTATCTTTCATACTATACCCCTTTTGGTCCATAGTGACCCTCATCCAACCCCCTATATCTG
>NW_020872647.1:42500-45000 GCF_003789085.1 Penaeus vannamei
TCACACACACACACACACACACACACATATATACAGATATATTGTTACGTAATAACGTGCATAAAATAGAGCCTGTATGGGAGAAAAACAAGTGCGTTTTATTAGTTATAGCGATTTGCTAGAACAAAACGGGTAACAGTAAAATGTTAAGCGTGTTAATTTTTTTCAGCTGTATATCCGTCACTTTAATTTGTTCGAGTATGAAAAAATGTTGCACAGTGCATATTGTACAGTACATTGTTCGTAGTTAATATTGGCCTACACATTTCAGTCCGATGTCACGAACCTGGCAAAAAGTAAATGGTTCTGACAAAATTATATAAAACAGGTAAATAAATGATGTTTTTTCATTTATCTATTTTTTACGTGATAGTAGCTGTCGTGCTCATAACAAAAAATGCGACTTCAATATTTCTACGGGACATGAGAACACGGCAGATATGGATCAGTTTCGTAATAAAGTCAAAAATACATACGTAGTTTCTTCCATCCATCCATATACGTTATCACTTAGATATACAAAAGATATCTAGCAAGTTAGCTGCAACTAATTATTTTTTCTCAAAGGAATATCTGCGTCAAGTCCTTGGCCGGTTTCCGTAACGAAATCCTAATCCAGTTGAATCCAGTTGAAAAGCAGCAGATAGGAACATTTTGTTCTGAACAGTATAGTGCGCCATGGCACACACACACACACACACACACACACACACACACACACACACACACACACACACACACACACACACACACACACACACAACACACACACGTGTGTTTGTGTGTGAGTGTGTGTGTGAGGAACTATATCCGTTTTTGTCAAGGCGAAGATGAAAGGAAAGATAAAAAGGACCAACTTATTTATCCCTACTAAACTGCTCCCATTTTGAATTGATTATTGACATTAATGTTATCGGTAGAGCGAAAGAAAAAAATAATTCCATCTGAAATACCACAAAAAACTGTTAACAATATCGAAATATATGTATTATTTTCAGGACACGCAATAGTACTTGTCGTGTTGCAAACCTGCCTTAGCATCGAACTAAATGACAGAAGGGCCAGCGAATGAAGCCAATTATTCCTTTCCTTGTACACGAGTACCAATTCAAACTCCTACCTGGAATCTGTCGCAGGTTGAATGAAATTTAATGACACACGAGAGTATTTGCTCACTTTCTCGTCTGGATGGCTAGGTATTCAATGCGAACTGGCGGACCATGGAACTACCAATTGCGCGAACAGGAAAGATAACTGTAGAGTTCTCGGTGCGTCGAATCGAGACGGACAAATGATGTATTCCATTTCCAGAAGGGATCTAACTTTCCACGGCGAAGGTGGACCATCGCATTCGGATGTATAGAATTGTAGTGTTTAGCGATGTCGAGTTGTCGATACGGTCGCTTAACAAAACAGACATGGTTGCCTTTAGCCGTTCGTATCTTAGGGGGGGGGGGTCCTTTTCCGAAACATGTGGAATTTGATTCGGAGGGGGAGGACGTGGTACCTTTTTCGATAATTGGCAATTTATTTATATTGGCACTGCATCAGTCAACGGAAATTCAGATATTCTATTCTATTATTCTGTTACCATTACAGATTTACCGGTTTCCTTCAAGTGCACTTTCCCAGGCCCAAAGTTAGCTTAAAGCCACAGGATGTTCAGAATAAAGATATATTCATTCACATAAAAATTCTGCGCAAGCTACCAAATAAATGGCCCTCCGTGTTGCATAGCAATCGCAAAAAAGCCTTAACGAATATGGAAGCAATAACAAGAATGACCCTGAAGATATTGCTTAGACTTCGCCAGGCGTATAACACATCGGCAGGATCAGCTAGGCTCCTTCCTTTACAAGATCAGGAAACGGTTTGGCCTTCGTCTTCGCGTCACTGAACACGTAAGGAAGGGTTTCGCCTGTAATTCGCACTGTAATAAAAATGATAATGATGGAATAATAATAACAATAATTAAATAAAATAAAAATGATAATTACAACTACAATAATAACAATGATAATTACAACAACAATAACAATAATAATTGCAACAATAATAACAATAATGACTATAAATATAATGCTACTGCTACTACTACTACTACTACTACTATGATGGTAATGATAATGAGGATAATGATAAAGATGATAAGAACAGCTGCAACATCGACAATAACAATAATTATGATGATTATGAAAATGATAATAATAATGATAATAATTATGATGAAATTAATTACCCTAATAAAATAATAATAGCAATATGAATAATGATAATGATGATGATGGTGATGAATAATGATAATGACGATGATAATGATAATATTGATAGTAATGACATCAGTAATAATAATGATAATGATGACAATGATGATGATAATATGGATACTAATAATGACAATAGTATGGATACAAATAATAATGATAATAATATAATTGTAATGAAAATAACATTTATAATAACAATGATAATAACAGTAATCATCATAATAACAATGATA
>NW_020872647.1:52500-55000 GCF_003789085.1 Penaeus vannamei
ATATAAGTCTGCAGGAGTGACAGCTACAAATTGACAAAAAAGACCTAAAGAGGGACAGATATCGGAAGAAAAAGAGACAGAGAGACAGGTGGATAAGACCATCCGGAAAGAGGGAAAAGAGAACCAGAAGCAGATCTTTCTCTGTCTGTAAGGGGACCAAACACGTTGTTAACATGAATCAAGTTCAGCGAAATGGAAGAACTCGATTGATTCATCATCATTGTCATTATCATCATCATTATTATCATTATTGCTATCATTATTGTTATTATTATCATTGTTGTTTCTATTATCATTAGCAGTAGTGGTAGTGGTAGTTGTAGTATTATCATTATTATTATAATTATTATTGTTATTATCATTGTTACTATCATTAGTATTATTACCATTATAATTATCATCATCATCATTATTATTATCAATATTATCATTATTGTTATTGATATATTATATATATATATATATATATATATATATATATATATATATATATATATATATATATGTGTGTGTGTGTGTGTGTGTGTGTGTGTGTGTGTGTGTGTGTGTGTGTGTGTGTGTAAACACACACACGCACACACATAGCACACACACACACACACACACACAACACACATACACACACGTGTGTGTGTGTAACACACACACAACACACACACACACACACACACACACACACACACACACACACACACTATATATATATATATATATATATTCTTACAAATTCTAATAAAACAAAGGAATTTCCTTTCTGCCTCGCGCCTTCACACTGCAGCGCTGTGTAGCTCATCACCTGTTTCTAAATGACTATCCCCCCCCCCCCTCTGAGTGAACACGCTTTTGTAATCTAACTGAAAATGAATTAAAGTAATCCAGATCATTGGGACCAATTGCAATTCATATCCGCTAATATATGCTGCTGTATTTGCATTTTAAAATAGAAAACATACCCGCTTCGACCTTGAAAAAGATGTATTTTTGTGTGCGTGTATTTAATTTGCTACCCGGGCCAGATGTATACATGCATGTACTTTGCGTGGATATACGTGCGTATACATTTATACATATATTGTTATGAAGAGATATAGATATGTGTTTGTATTAGTATATGCATATATTTGTGTTTGGAGATAGAGAGGTAGGTAGGTAGGTTGGTAAGTTGTTAGGTCAGATAGATAGATAGACAGATTGATAGATAGATTGATTGATCGATCGATAGGTAGATAGAAAATAAGAAAGTTGGATAGATATAGGTAAGAAGATAGATAGATAGACAGATAGATAGATAGATTGATTGATTGATTGATCGATAGGTAGATAGAAAATAAGAAAGTTGGAAAGATAGATAGATAGATAGACAGGCAGACAGATAGAGAAACAGACAGACAGATAAATAGATATACAGATAGGTAGATAGATGGATAAATAGCCTGACAGCTAGATAAATATATAGTGAATACATATGGCCACAGTTATTACACACGCGCGGATGTTGTATACACTTCCTCAAACAGACAAGAAGCAAAATCAGAACAAACACGGGCAGTAACAGTCAACAAAATTATTTCTTTGATACTATGTAAATGCACCTTACAAGGATGTATTCTTCTATTCTTTCGTCTAGTCACGCCTTATGTTTTATTTGCATTCATTATGAATGGTACTTTGGTCCAGGCTCTCGTGCGAAATTCCATTTGTCTGCGAATTCTTCTTCCGTATTTCTTTATTTTCTTTTTTCCCTTTCCTTTTCGTGTTTCTTAGCCCGTTGTCTTCATCCTTCATCTTTATCTTCGTTTTGTTCTTGTCCTTTTCGTCTGTTTCCTAGCCCCTCGTCTTCGTCCTCCTGTTCCCCTTTCCCTCTCCTTCTTCCTCTCTTCCTCCAGCTCCTCGGCCATTACCGGCATTATCTCTCCCTCCCAAAGTTCCGACTTTCAATCAACTTGAATTACCCAATTTTCTTTCTCCCAGTCCTTCTCTTGCGTTCGGGGCTTGACAATATATATATATATTTTTTCTCCTTTGGGAAATTCCCTTTGAGTTTAAAATCCATACGTCTTAGGGAATAGACTGGTTCTATTTGTTTGCCTTGCCATTCTTTCTTGATTGGATTTAAAAATGCTAATAAGAAGAAAAAGAAATGTTAAAAATATAATTTCATTAACGAGGAGCTACTACTAATAAGCCCAAAGATGAAATTAGGCATCCCTCCATGTATTAATATTCAGCGCGGCCATTATCGTCGTAAAAAAATATCCTGTCACATCTCTCACGCTATCTTGTCTCTCCCTCTTGACAAAATATTCTACCCTCTGCATATTTGCATGATTCTACATCGTCAAACACGCACTCCCTCTCCTCTGCAAGCACAGTTACGCTTTGTTAAGAGTAGCTTCCTAGTTTATTTTGCGAACGTGGGTCGCGCCGCCGTTAACATACTAGTATAATTTCGGTGTAGATAGACGTATCTTGATTTACCCTATCCCCTACCCTTTTCCTG
>NW_020872647.1:60000-67500 GCF_003789085.1 Penaeus vannamei
ATGTTATTAATATCTATATAGGATTGAATCATCTTCAATTATCTTTAATATAAGAAAATTGATAAAATAAATTTTCAGATAATACTTAATAACCGGATATGATGTTGATTTGACGCTGATATAATAATGATGATGATAATGATGATGATGATGATGATGATGATGATGATGATGATGATGATGATGATGATGATGATGATGATGATGATGATGATAATGATGATGATGATGATGATGATATGATGATGATGATGATAGTAATAATAATAACAATACTAATAATGGTTATGATAGTAATGAAATGAATATGATGATAAAAAGAGCAAAAGTAATGTAAATATAACGATAAAGGTAATAATAATAACAACATTAATATCAGTGATGATAATGAAAACAAAAATAATAACAATAGTAATAATAATAATAGAAATTATAGAAATGAAAATGATTAATAAAAATAATGATAATGATAATAAGGATGATGATAATATGATGATGTAATAATAACAACACGATGATAACAATAATGATAAAAACAACTATGATATTAATGATGAAACAGAAGATATAGAAGAAGAATAGAGACGTGATAATGATAGTAGTAAAAATGGTAATCATGATAATAATAATAAAAAATAAATAACAAAAATAAGTAGTAACAATGATATGATGATAATAATGATGATGATAACGATAGAAATAATAGTGATAATAACAATAATGATAATCATGAAATGATACTGAAAATGACTATAATAATAATAGTGATAATGATATTATGATAATAGCAGTGATGTAATGTAATAACAATAATGATCATAAAAAAATAATAATTATGATGATGATAATGATAATGATAAAAAAATAATGATAATAATAATGGTATTTGAATAATAATAAATGGGTATGATAATAATAATGAATAAGATGATAATGATAATGATAATGATAATGGATGATGATAATGATAATGATGATAATGATAATGATAATGATAATGGATTGATAATGATAATGATAATGATAATGATATGATATGATAATGATAATGATAATGATAATGATAATGATAATGATAATGATATGATATAATGATTGTTAATAATATAATAAAATAATATAATAATTAATTAATAACTTATTCTTAGACAATGTAAATGAATAATAGTAATTATAAAAGTGATAATAATAAAGATGATAACGATAAACATTACAGTAATAGCAACGATGATGAAAGGGATGGAAAAAGGAAAAAGCAGGGAAAGATGAGGAAATCAGAAATAAAGATCCAAAGTAAAGAAGATGAAAAAGAGAGAGAATGGGAAGAAAGATATAGAAGAAGGAGAAGATGAGGGATATAAAAAGGCGAAAATAGATGAACTAAAGAAATAGAAGAATAGAGACGTAAAGGCGAGGAAGAAGGACAGAAAAGAATAAAAAATAAGTTGAGGAGTAGAAGAAAAAAAGGAATAAAAGATATGATAATATCAGACAAGACCAAAGATGAAAAGTCGAGAAAGAGAGATAGAAAAGAATAAAAGAAAAGGAGATGGAAGAGGTGAAGATGATGGTTACAAAGAAAAGAAAATGAAATGTCTAAAGAAACGTGGGAAGAAGCGGCCCTGCTAAACAAAGGGACGATTTTCTATGCTAAGGGACTAATTTTGTCTCAGGGGCGTCCAGCCATGTTTAAAATGCAGGAAGTTTTGACATCTTCTTTTTTGTTTCTTTCTTCTTCAACAATTTATCCATCTATTCATTTACCAGAATAAGAACAACAGATGAAGAAATTCCGCATAATACAATGATATTTTTTTTATTCGCTTAATCTTTACCGTAGACGAAAACACGACCGGTTTCTCAGTCTAACGTACATTAACCATAATCACGTACACAGTGAAGGAGAATTAAGGCCATTAGCAAAATTTCCCTTTTTTTCCCCAAGGCAGAAACTGGGAGCATTTTCCTCCCTAATCCGCCAACGCAGAGACGTAAGGCTAGAAGAGGCGCGGCCAACTAGATTCCTCATTATATTCCAATTAGAGTAACAAATCCGGAGATAAAGTTTTGATTTCGCTAAGGATGTTCAGAAGAGGTAGAGAAGGTTTCGTCATAAGTGGATAGTTGATGTGAGAGACTGGGAGTTGCGTCTGAGTTGAGTCACTGGCGTCGCATTTTATTTTATTTTTTATCATTTTGGTTTTCTGTTCTTTTTCTGTGTGTGATAATTAATAATAATAGCAGTAGTAGTAATGATGATGATGATAATAATAGTAATGATAATGATAATGATAATGATAATGATAATGATAATGATAATAATAATAATAATAACAATAATAAAAAAATAACAAAAATGACAATAATGATAATGATAATGAGCACAATATATAAATTTGATGATAAGTAGTCATAAAATCTCCGAAGAACTAACTACCATGATGAATGATAATGCTATCCTATAATCCTAAAACAAATTTGAATGTAAATGATAAAATTACATTTTCAAAGATGAAAACATGAAAATATATACACCATAAAAATGAAAAAATGAATAGAACTAAAGAAAAGAAACGGCAGTTATTTGCAAACATACTTGCAATCTTTTACTGAGAATGCATTAACTAAATCGCACAATTCTGAACTGCGGAGACGAAATAAACAGAACTGGACGCAAGTTCAAACTAATTAACCTTTTTTTCTCTAACGAATGATAAATATGATGTTGAGTTTCCGGAGTTTTGCTGAATGTTCTCTTCGTTATTTGATTTCCTCTATGAATCATTCTCGGCTTGTTATGCACGCAACGTTGCAATTAATTAAAAGCAAATGATAGATTATGTACATAAGTCACCCTGTCATCTGTTGTTGAAAAGCACGGTTGGTCGTAGAAGAACGGGCATTGAAGACTTAGAATAGGAATTGTAGGGAAGAAATATGAAAGGAAGCAGCACAATTGAGAGGAAAAAAGACAAGACAGTATGAACAGCTACAATAACAACAATGATAGTGATGATAGTAGAATTAGTAGTAGTAATTGTAATGACAGTAATAATAATGATAATAATGAAAATACTACTACTAATAATAATGAATATAAATAATAATAATGATAATAATAATAACAATAATTATGATCATGATAATGATAATAATGATAATGATAATCATAATAACAATGATGACAACAACAACAACAACAACAACAACAACAATAATAATAATAATAATGATAATGATAATAATAATAATAATAATAATAGTTTTGATATTAATAACAATAATTATATTGATGATGAAGATGATATTGATAATGATAATGATAATAATAATTATAGTAGTGATAATGATAATGATGATAACAATACTGACAATGATAATAATGTAGATGATAATAATAGAAATAATGATAATTATCATGACTATCATTAACATTATTATTATTACTATTATTATTATTATTATTATTATTATTATTATTATTATTATTATTATTATTATTATTATTATTATTAATTGTTATAATATTATCATTACCATTATTTGTTATTATCATCATTAATATAATCTTCATCATTATTGATATTATCATTATCATTATCACTATTATTATCTTTATTATTGTTATTATCATTATTTTCATTGTTATTGCTACTGAAGAAGGCAAGGTTCTGTCTGATATAAAACGAAATAAAAAATTTACATTCAAGAGATGACATTTACGTTCCCAGTCGGTGTTCCACGTCCAAGGCAACCGTTGTCTAGACATCTGACCTGGGTTGACCCTTTTGCCGGATGTCAGGTCGGTCTTAAGGCACACACACACACACACACACACACACACACATACACACACACACACACACACACACACACACACACACACACCACACACACACACACACACACACACACACACACACACACACACACACACACACACACACACACACACACACACACACACGTATATATATATATATATATATATATATACCATATATATATATAGCAAACATAAATGCGCTAGTACACAAACATAAATGCTTTACACACAACACACACACACACACACACACACACACACACACACACACACACACATATATATATATATATATATATATATATATATATATATATATATATATATATATATATATATATATATATATATATATATATATATACAGTCAAGATACTGCGTAAATTTGAGCAGTCGTTAGCGCGGTGGCCGTGAGAGCCGTAGCTCACTCCCTCGCCCATACGCGAGATCTTAACCACCGCCATATGTTACTGAGTATGATGTATCACTCTGTCTAATAGTTATGGGAACGAGACAAAGTACCATCTTCAAGAATACCAAACTGATCCATATTCTTTCGGAAATTGCGCTCAAGGACATGGCACACTGTTAACATTTTCGTTCGCTAGCATCCTTAATGACATTGGCAATTTGCAATATGTAAATTTGAAAATCGATTGCAAAGCCACAGGAACAATAGAAGGTCTCCCATATTGCTTCTTGATGACGGGCCATAATTTAGAAGTAATTAGGATGAAGAAACAGATTGCCGCGTGATTTGAATACGCCCATATGTCGTCCAGGCGCTTAGTTCCGCGTTAAAATAGGGCGCTGTATCTTAGTCTCGGGGGCGACAAGTCAAGGGAAGGGGTGTTCTGTGGTGCTGTTGCTTTTCGGTGGGTTGCTGTGGTCTGTGGGGGTGGTATTTGTTGCCTATGTTGTTTTGGTGGCTGTGGTGTTCCGTGGGTTGGGGTGTTCCGTTGTTTTTCGGTGTTCTATGGGTCATTGTGTTCTGCAGGTTATCTTCTGTTGGTTATGGTGTTCTGTGGGGTGTGGTAAACTGTTGGCGGTTGTGTTCTTTCGACTGTGGTGCACTGTAAGCTGTAGTGATCTGTGGTCCAATTTCTCCTCCGTTCTCTGGGCCCTTCTATAGACTGTTATGTGTTGTGGATTATGATGATCTATGACCAGTATAGCTTAACATTCTGCAGTACCCTGTTGCTCTGGTCCTGATATATTTTGTAGGCTAAGGTGTCCCGAAGACTATGATGTCCTGCAATTCCTTAGCCCGTGATGTACTCTTATGATATTTTTATGCGGCATTGTGGTATTATGTTGCTCTGTAAATTTGACGTCTGTATCAGATATGTTCTTTGGGCTGTGGCAATTTCTGGCTGGTGGTGCTCTGTGGTGTTCCCGAATATAGGCGGACAACGTACACTATGCTACGGACCATTAGTATGCAGTGCTGTACACGGGCTCGTACACTAGTCGCTGCCATGATGATGAGCTAGACTGAATTCATTTAAATCAGTGTATTGTTCCTTTTGGGTTAATCTGTCTCTTTCATTTTCTTTCGTTTATTTTTCTTTCATCTTTCTCTTTTTTTTCTTTCTCTCTTATCTCTATATTCTTTTTCTCTTACTTATCCTTACCCTTCCTTTCTCTTTTCCGTACTTATTTTTTTTTACTTTTTTTATTATCTTGTCTTTTTTTTGCATTCATTATTACCTTTTCTCTGCTTTCGGATATAGTTCATTATTTTTAATCTATTTATTTTTCGTTTGCTTTATCATATACCAATTTCTTATAATTTTCTTTTCATGTCTCACTTTCACTATCTAACAATACATTTATTAGTCTATCTATTTATCAATCTATCTATCAGTCCAGCTATCTATCATTATATCTCTCTGTCAATCAATCAGTTATTAAATCAATCTATCTATCTCCTCTGCTCTTTATCTCTCGATCCATCATCTCCTTTAATTTCCATTTTAAAATACGAGTCTACAGACGACAAAGAATTCGCGTAACTGACAAGTATCGAAAAAGCTATCTCATGCACCTGTATCTCTCACTATCTGTCTCTCTCTCTCTCTCTCTGCGCCTCACTTCGACTTTCTCTCTTTCTCTCCCGATCCACACTTCGACTTTCTCTCCTCTCTTTTTTTTTTTTTGACTTTGATTTCTTGTATGTACAATTCTCAGGAGCTTCAGTAGGGCTACTGAAAACTATCTTTGACATGAAAATTCAATCATTGAAACTAAGACATCCCAAATACCCAAATACGCAAGCACGTGTATGCATTTTACAAATCTATTTACATTTTATGGTTGTTTAATCCAAGCATTTACCGCAGACTTAAAGGTGTGTAATGAGGTGGTGCGGTGAAGCTGAGTCTGCTGTACTAGGTGGTTCCACATTCGTGTGTAGCGCGGAAGGAAGGAGCGGAGGAAGGTCTCCGTCCTGGCGAAAGGGACGATGAGTTGGTCATCCCCGGCGGCGGCAGCGCGGGTGATGTGGCCGTGTGGCTGAGCCCAGGGCTGGCCGAGTGCAGTCAGGTGTGGGGCGCTCTGCTTGTGAGTCTTGTAGATGACACACAGACCTGCCACATCACGACGTTGCTGTAGGGGCTGCATGAGGGGAGACGACTGGTCTGGCGGGGCCTTCAGACATATCAAGCGTTGTGCCCGTTGCTGAATCTTGTCAAGAAGGCCTAAGTATGAAGGGGGGCAGGGTGGCCAGGTGAGAGGGGCATACTCCATGAGGGAGCGGACTTGAGCTGCATATAAGGTGCAGATTCCCTGGGAATCGAAATGTGATATCCGCCGGACACAATTAAGTTTCCAGGCGGCTTTCCTGGCTATGGTCTTAACGTGGCCAGTGAAGGTCAGGGCGCTGTTCATTTCCACGCCCAGTATGGAGATGGAAGTCTGCAGGGTCAGCGCCCTCCCATCAAGCAAAATAGTAGGGATGGGAGTGTCGAGGGGACTGTGTCTTCGGGAGACCAGCATTACCTGCGTCTTCTCGGGTGCGATATCCACTTGCCATCGGCGACCCCACACGACGATGGTTTGTAGGACCTGGTTGATGTGTGCGACAATCGCGCGGTGGTCACAACTGTCGCAGGGGAATGTCAGGGTGCAGTCATCGGCGTATGCATATGCCTCTGGAATGAGCTGTAGCAAGTCGTTAAAAAAGACATTCCAGAGGAGAGGGCCGAGAACACTGCCCTGTGGTACTCTGGCATGGATGGAATGTTCATCAGATGTCAGCCCGTTCATGACCACTCTGAGGAATCTGCCCTGCAGGTAGTCTTGTAGCAGATGGAGCAGATGACCGCGGATACCTAAGCTGTTTAGCTTGGTGATGAGGCCGCGATGCCACACCCTGTCAAATGCTCCCGCTATGTCGAGAGCAATGATGAAGGTGTCCTTTCCTTGATCTAGGGACTTTTGCCAGGCGGTGGATAGTAGAAGTAGCAGGTCTGCAGCTGACCTGTTTATTCGGAAGCCAAACTGTTTGTTATTGAGATGGTGTGAGGTGAGAAAGCATGATATTTTGTCTGCTATGATGTCTTCAAGTATTTTGCCAAGAACTGAGAGAAGGGAGATAGGCCTATAGTTCTTGGGATCAGTCCTCTTTCCCTTCTTGTGGTTTGCCACCACTCTGGCGCCCTTCCAGAGAGTGG
>NW_020872647.1:90000-92500 GCF_003789085.1 Penaeus vannamei
TTTATCTTTCTCTCTTTCTTTCTCTTTCTCTCTCTTACAATCCACTCGCTCTCTCACTCATCCTATTTATCTAACTCTTTATCTCTCATTATATCCTTTAGCGACCCAAAAGATATGTGTAGAGTAAAAATAAATATAAAAGAAAAGAAAGGAAGGGAAAAAAAAACACACACCCCATGCTCATAATTTCTCCCTTTTCTCTTCTTTTCTTCTCTTCAAATTCCAAGATCCTCTCCGCTCTGCTTTAAGAACTTGCTCCCACTTCGACAGTGTACCGAACCGGTCTGCAATATCTCGAAACGGCATCACAGCTCCGGCGGCTCGATGTATTACCTGTTCAGATTACGGGAACGACCTAAGTTATACGCAATACTCTCCCGGTATTCCAGCCTGATTAGTCGAATAAACCATGCCCATTCCCTTGCATTACGCGAAAGGGGTATTTCGGTTCCACGAAACACAAAATGACGTCGCGATTAGAAGGCTTAGTGCATTACCATACAGATGGAGTGCGGGCGGGCGAAGACCTACGGTGCAGTTAGCCATAAAAGTGATGTATGGCTCGTGAGGGATGGAACTCCTGCCGATGACAGCCTCGGAAGCCGGCCCCGTTAACGCTGACGGCTGGCAAGCGGCTGGAACGACTTTTGGGGGGATTTTGCTGTCGGCCGTTGGGGAGATTTTCGGTTTAGTTGCTTTGTCGACCCGGCGGTTTCACTTTCGTAGGGTGATGATTCTCTTGATTTTCTAATGGTTATGATAGCATTGGCGCTCTAATGGGGATAATGGCATTGATTTTCTAATAGAGATAATTATATTGATTTTATAACGGCGATGATGATACTGATTTTCTAATGGTGGTAATCAAATTGAATTTCTAATGGTTCTAATGATAATGACTTTCTAACGGGGATGATAATATTGATTTTCTAATAATGATAATGATATTTGATTTACAAAGGTGATGATGATATCGACTTTCTGATGGTGATAATGATGTTGACTTTCTAATAATGATAATGATACTGACTCTCTAATGGTGATGGTGATATTGATTTTCTGATGGTGATGGTGAATTGAATCTCTAATTGTGATAATGATGTTGGCTTTCTGATGATCATACTGATTCTCCAATGGTGATGATTATATAAATTTTCTAATTAGGATACTGACTTTTGAATTATTATTATTATTATTATTACCATCATCATTATTATAATAACAATAAAAAATAATGAAGATAATAGTAATTGCACTCAACAGTAATAATAATAGTAATGATAACAATTATGATAATATCAAATGATTTTAAATATAATTAGGGATAGCAATGATGGTAATAATAACAATAATAGGAATAAAAGTAACATTGATAATGATAAAATGATGATGCTAATGATAATTATAATAATGATGATGATGATATCAATATTTGTAAACATGATGAGAATCATAATAATCACAATAATAATAATAAAAGTAATGATAATAATAGTAACCATAATTTTACAATTACCACCATCACCATTACCCTCATCGCCATCATAATAATGATAATAGTGATGATTATGATAACAATACTAATAGCTATATTGATGATGAAGAAATAATATAATAATATAATAATAATAATATAATAATAATAATAATAATAATAAAATAATAATAATAATAATAATAAATAATAATGATGATGATGATGATGGATGATGATGATGATGATGATAATGATGATGATGATGATAATAAATATGATGATAAATATAAAATAATAATAAATAATTATACTATAATGTCAATAAAATGATAAGGATAAAGTCATAATTATCGCCACAATGACAATAATGATAATGACAATATTGGGGAAAAAAAGCAACAGCAACAATTAAACTCCAATGATAATAATCAGATTCTTAGAAATTATAACAAAAATAACAACAATAATACCAGCAACAATGATAAAAATAGTATTAATAACAAAGTTGATATCCATAATGTCAATATTGTTATTGGCATAATAACAATAATATGATACAGGCAACGATAATAATCAACTCGATGATAATGACATTACTTTCCATTTTCAAGCAGCGTTGTTATCACATTGGTTATCCTTGTTACAATTGCAAATATAAGGACATCAATCACACATAACAGATGTCCCTCGTAGACTGGAAGGCTGCAGTAGAAGCAGGGCAGGTTTAAGCTCGCAGAGGAATCTTAGCCGGCCACCATTTTGAAGTTATGTAAGACCTGAAAAATAAGCATAATGATGAAAGTACATCGTGTTGTAAGTTCATAACCTGGCGTGAGCAGAAGTAGAAGGAAGATTTACTTACGTCTGTTGTCAGAGTCACTATCAGCAGGTTTGGAGAAAACAACTCTGTTATGAGACACATTTTTTCCCAACTACTTATAGGATTTAGAATTGTATGTCTAATGATACCCATACCCGACGTTGAGTTTATATGTGTACATAATTTGTCAACGATTGTGGAAA
>NW_020872647.1:105000-112500 GCF_003789085.1 Penaeus vannamei
TGGACAGAAGAAAACAAGACGCCATTTTCACCCGCGTCTGACGTAAGATTTAGGAGAAAACCCGTTAAGGAAAGTTGAAGATCCTGATCGCCTTTAGTATTCCTCAAAGTCATTGAGTCTTATCGCCAAGGGAATCCCGGAGCACGCGAGAAAACATATCTCTCTCTCTCTCGGCCCGTCTCTCTCTCTCTCCTTTTTTGTTTTGCTCCTTTACCTTCGTCTCTATCTTTGTCAGTTTGTTTGTTTGTTTTTCTTTCGTTCTCTCACTCTTTCTTTGTCTGTCTTCTATCTCTCTCTGTGTGTTACATACACTCTGTTTCTCTCTTTCTCTCTTTTTGTCTGTCTTCTCTGTGTGTGTGTGTGTCACATCTTTCTCTCTCTCTCTCCCTCCCCTCCCCCCCTCTCTCTCTCTCTCTCTCTCTCTCTCTCTCTCTCTCCCTCCCTTTCTCTTTCTTCCGAAACGCCACTCATGTGATTAACTTTTGTTTTGCTTGATCTTTCTCTCGATTCAAGAGAAGCGAAGGGAATTCATTCTTTGAAATTGCGTGTGGGAGAATAATCTTCGTTTAAGCTTTCCTCTCTCTCTCTCTCTCTCTCTCTCTCTCTCTCTCTCTCTCTCTCTCTCTCTCTCTCTCTCTCTCTCTTCTGTCTTTTCCCTTCATCTTTTTTCCATTGACGTGTATGTATACGTCTATGTATATGATTGTATGTACACATGTGTCTGTGTACGTGTGTGTACGTATGTCTGCCAACTCACAAGGCCCCCCCCCCCCCCCCACACACACACACACACAGACAAGGGAGCCTCCGAACTCGGGTCAAACTCACGTCGACGATGGATTTTACTTTCGAACTTCCGGACAGAAAACACCGTAGCGATCCTATTAAGGATGAGTCGGGCAGCCGGATGGCGGGAAAAATCGGGGCGACATTACCATAAGACTCGGTTGACGCCGCGAGAAGCGAGGCGGCGAAGGGACGACTCCGGTTGATTGCGCGAGGGAAGGGTGGCGCTTGCATGGGAGTAGGGTGACTCACACGCGCTCCTGTATGCATGGTTTATATAGGTAGATGAATATATGTAGGTATGTACGCGTGCACACACACACACACGCACACAAACACACGCACGCACACACACACACACACACACACACATATATGTATATACACTCACACGCAAACACATCCACGCAAACACACACGCACACACACACTCACAATGCATTACGCACACACATATGGTAAATTCAAATTTGCGTCGTTCTGCACAATTGTTCAGTATTTGAATGACAACAAAGGAAAGTTACTTTTCTAAAACAAAAAAATCTATCGTCTTTATCTCCTTGAAGGCGATTACGTTTTTTTTTCTTTTTTTTCTCATAGACTGATCCAGCACAACTGAATAATTGTTTACTCGGGACGCTGCCCGGGGGACGAAGCAGGTAAGTGCTCACCGTTTCAGTCTAATTGAGTATTCTCGTCTGACTTTGCCCTTTGAGTGTCTCCATTTCTTCCTTTAATATTCTTTCCCTTGTGATTCCTTTCTACTTCTTCCGCTGAACTTGTAATAGGTGCGTAATCCCTTGCAACAATCCTTGATGAAGAGAATATGGTGTTACTGCTGTTGCAATTCTGCTTGTTAATGTTGGTGGGCTGGTTACCTTTCGCTTTTTTTACATTCAAAGAAGAGAAATCACTATCTTATATATATATATATATAATATATATATATATATATATATATATATAATATTATATATATATATAATATATATAATATATATATATATATATTAATAATATATATATATATATAATATATATATATATATATATATATAATATATATATTATATATATATGATTATATATACATATATATATATACTATATATAATATATATATATATATATATATATATAAATTATATATATTATATATTAGTATATATATATTAATCTATAATATATATTAACTATATTATACTATTAACTATATAATATAACTATATATAGTATATATATATATATATATAATATATATATATATTATATATTATATATATATAATATATTATATATATATATATAATATATGGTATATATGTATGTATATACTACAATATAACTTAATATATATAATATATAATATAATATAATATATATATTCATATATATATATATATATATATATATATATATATATATTGAGTATTATATACATAAACATTATAGACTATTATATATATATATACATATATATATATATATAATATATATTAATATAATATATACATATATATTAATATATATATATATATATATATATATATATATATATATTATATATAATTATATATATATATATACTATAATATATATAACTATAATATAAAATATATATATATTATATATATATATATATATATAAATATAACTATATATTATATAATATAGTAACTATATATATATATATGTATATATATATATATTATAATATATATATACCTATATATATAATATACTATATATATATAACTATATATATATAACTATATATATATATTTATATATATATATAATATATGATATATAATATACTATATATATATATATACTATATATATAATGCAATATATACTATATATCATACAAGAAATATACATTTTGTTTAGTTTTCAACCCAATAGATGATCGTTTGCCAAAGCAATTCATATAGTCTCCTCCGCTTCCCGTCTGGAAGTCCAACGACCGCTGTTTATATATAATAATATATTAAATAAATAATAAAATATATACATATATATATATATAAATATATATATAATATATATTCATTTATGTAAACACATTTATTCACAGCATGGCAACACACAGACCGAACAAACCACCAAACCAAACCATCCCCGGATGAAACAACGACTTCCAGTGGGCAGGCGAGCCCGTCCTTCGCCGTGTCACAGCGAGCAGGTGCGTGAAAAAGAAGGGGCCCCCGCTGTCCACAGCACGAGTCAGGTTAAAAAGGCCCCCATAACGTATAACAAGCAAACAAACCGTACCTCTTCCCTCCAGGTGAAACGTACACAACAAAGGTCGAGCTGCACAAAGACAACAGAGAGCAATAACGGAGTTGATGATGCAGCCATAAAACTGGTGGGAGGCTTCTCGTGGGAGCAATACACTTCACGTGCGAATACAGGTCGGCGTGAGTGATAACTGCGTATTAATTCACATGTCGGGGTTCATATTAGTTTCATGATCTTTGGTATGCTGGGAAGTTCATCTCGTAAATCTTTTTTTTTTCCTTTCTTTTTTGTAATATGCGTTGGTCTTCATATATTTCAATTTAATTTTTTTTTTCTCTTTTTAGATTGTTATTGTTGTATTCATGATGATCTTTCAATTTCTTTAGGCGAATTCGATATATATAGCTTGTTTTTAACTAATGCATTAATGGTGATCTTTGTATAGGTTATATTTCAATTACTGCATTAACGATGACCATTCAAAATTGTTTTGACTTGCATCAGTTTGTTAATACTGTATTTTTGTTGCTGAACTAATTATGATAATTCACTGTTTAAATACTAAGTTCTATATATTCCATTCTAGCAACCAGTAAAATTAATTATTTGAAATATAAAATTCTAGTATTTTTAGCTGGTTAACAAATTGTAATGCCTTTACGGACTTTGTGGCGGGTTTACCATTCTTTCCTTATTTCTGTTATCAGTTTATGAAATGATGCGAACATTGTGAAATAAAAGTTGAAATCTGTCATACACTCTGATCTATAATAGATTGAGGGGCTTACAAAACCAAACAGAAAGGAAAAAATCGAGTTTTACACACTTACCCCTATTCCCCTTATAACAAGTTTACTCTATCAAGAACAGTACAAAATATACTCAGTTATGACCATTCATATTTCACGTGCTGTGTTTGAATAAAAGTGAGAAATAAATTCATCTTCTTTCGGAGCTTAATGAATGCATACAGAGTGCATACGTGATTATGTATGTGTGTGTGTGTGTGTGTGTTTTAAGTATACATTTGTGTATATATGTACATATATATGATATATTTGACGTATATATATGTATACCCATATCACACAATACATATATATATATATATATATATAATATATATATATATATATATTACTATATGTATATATATATATATATATATATATATATATGTATAGTTATATATTATAATATATATATATATATATATATTATATATATGTATAATAATGTATATATATATATATATATATATATATATATATATATATATATACATAGATATTATATATATATATATATATATATATATATATATAATATTATATTTATATATATATATATAGTATATAATGTATGTATGTATATCTATGTACACACACACACACACATCACACACACACACACACACACACACACACACACACACACACACACACACACACACACACATACACACATATATAATATAATACATATATACATATATATATATATATATATATATATAGTATATATATAATATATATATATATATATATATATATACACACACACACAGACACACACACACACACACACACACACACACACACACACACACACACAACACACACACACACGCACACACACACACACACACACACACACACACACACACACACACACACACACACACACACACACACACACACACACACACACACACACACATATATATATAATATATATATATATATATATATATATATATATATATTATATATATATATATATACACACACACACACAACAAAACTCAGATAAAATAGGCACATACACACGCACACACACACACACGCGCGCGAGCAAACACACTGAAAATAGACATCACATGTGCCTGGAATTCAAAATTTAGAGCCACATTCACAGACTCTGTCCTCAACACCCTTTTTCGCGTTTTCTGGGCTATTACTACTACGGTTTCTCCTCATGATTTCCATTCTTTTCCTCCTCCACGTCCTCTTCCTCTTCCTCCCCCCCCCCCCCCTGCTCCTCAAACTCCACCCTCCTTTCTCCTTTCATTGCTGTTTCTCACCTTTCCAGCTTTATCACCATTCCCCTTCTTTTTCCTCTTTCTTTGCTTCTAATACCCTCCACCCATCTTCTGTCCCTCCAGCACCACCACCTGTTCTTCCTTCTCCTTCACCGCTAGCGCCACCACCACCTTCCTCCTCCCTTTTTCCTCTTCTTCTTTCTCTTCCTACTTTTCCATCTCCTCCTCTATCTGCCCCTATTCCTCTGCTTCTTCCCCGCTTTTTCCCTCTCTCTATATCCCCTCTTCCTCTTCTTCCTCTTCCACTTCCTCCTTCTCTCTCTCTCTCTCCTCCTCTTCTTCTTCTCCACTTCCTTCTCTTCTCTATCCCTCCTCCTCCTCCCTCCACTCCCTCCTCCTCTCTCTCTCCCTACTCCTCCTCCTCTCTCTCTCCCTCCTCCTCCTCCCCCTTCCTCTTCCACTTCGTCCTCTTTCTCTCTCTCTCCATTCTCCTCCTACCCTCTTCCTCTTCCTCCTCTCCTTTCTCTTTCACATCCTTCTCCTCTCTCTCTCTTTCCCTCCTCCCTCCTCCCCCTCCTTTCTCTTCCACTTCCTCCTTCTCTCTCTCCCTCCTCCTCCTCCTCCTTTCTCTTCCACTTCCTCCTCCTTCTCTCTCGCTCCCTCCTCCCCCCCTCCCCTTCTTCCTCCTCCTTTTCTCTCTTTCCTCCTCCTCCTCCCCCCTCCCCCTCTTCCACTTCTTCCTCTTTCTCTTTCTCTCCTCTCCTCCTCCTCCCCTCTTCCTCTTCCTCCTCTCCTTCTCGTTCACATCCTTCTCCTTCTCTCTCTCTTTCCTTCTTCCTCCTCTCCTTTCTCTTCAACTTCCTCCTTCTCTCTCTCTCCCTCCTCCTCCTCCTCCGCTCCTTTCTCTTCTACATCCTCCTCCTTCTCTCCTGCCTCTTCCACTTCCTCCTCTTTCTCTCTCTCTCTCCCTTCTCCTCCTCCCCCTCTCCTTTCTCTTCCAATTCCTCCTCTTTTTCTCTCTCTCCCTCCTCCTCCTCCTCCTCTCCTTTCTCTTTTCCTCCTCCTTCCTCTCTCTCCTCCTCTCTCTCTCTCCCTCCTCCTCTCTCTCTCCCCTCCTCCTCCTCCTCCTATTCCAATTCCTCCTCTTTTTTTCTTCTCTCCTCCTCCTCCTCCTCTCCTTTTTCTTCCAATTCCTCCTCCCTCTTTCCCTCCTCCTCCTCTTTCTTCTTAAAGAACTCGAACACTTTTCCCTCCCTTTATTTTCCAGGCGAATCATCTAAACTCCATTTGTCGTAGAGAGGATGCGGAGTCCTCTTCAGGCCGACAGCTGACGGCTATCCCAGGCAGGTCTTTTGAGCCTTTCTCCTGTTTGGTTTGCTTTCCCTCGCTCTCATTCTTAAAGCTGATTCGTCTGACCCTTTCATTGGGTTTAGATTGTTTTTTTTTTTGGTGTTTTTTTTGTTGTTGGGTTTTTGGTATATTGTTTTATTTATTTTTTTTGTGTTTTTTGTTGTTTGTTTTTTGTTTTGTTTTTTGTTTTTCTTGTACGTCTGTGTGGTTTCTATTTTCTTTTCGCTTTCATTCTGAAAGTTTAATCGTCTGATTCTTTAATTTGGTTTATATTTGTTTTTTGTTTGTTATTTTTCTGTAGTTTATTTTTTTTTGTTTTTTTGTTTTCGGTATCCCTTTTTTATTTCATCTCTTTACTTTTTTTTATCTACGTCTGCATTATTTTCTTTTTCTCGCTTGCATCCTTAAAGAATCTTCGTCTCGCCCTTTCATTTTGTTTTTTGTTTTTTCTGTTATCTATTTTTTATTTTTTATTTTTTTGGGTTTCCAGCAAGTTGGTTCTCGGCAATATATTTCTTTTATTTATTCCTTTTAGTCTTTTTATTCTGGCTTACTTTTCCCCGCTTTCCTTTTTGATGTTTCTCCGTCTGGTCTTTGCATTCCGGTTTTATTTTTCTTCTTCTTTTCTTGTTGTTTACTTGAGCGGCTCAATTTTTTCCTCTTCTTCTACGTCTTTATGGTTTGCTTGGCTTCGATTTCATTTTTATGTTGCTTGGTTTGGTCTTTGCATTTTTTTCTTCTTTTTTTTGTTGTTTGGTTGGTTGGTTTGTATTCGTCTGGTCTTTGTGTAGATATATCTTTGTTGTCTCTCTTTCTCTCTTCGTTTCTTTTCTTCGTCTTTATTTGTTTTGTTCATTTGTATTCAGTGTGCCTTTTCCGGTTTTATTCATGATTCGTTGCGTCTGTCAATCTTTTCTCGTTTTTTTTTCTTTGCGTGTTTTGTTGTTCTTGCTTGGCGTTTTTTCTTGCTTTCTTTTTCTCTCTCGAATTCTCTAGAAATGACTGAGAGATTTTCCCCCAGAGGTAAATCTGACGCTTTTGGGCGCTTGCAGACACAGCCACACACACACATACATGCAC
>NW_020872648.1:19846-22346 GCF_003789085.1 Penaeus vannamei
CCCCCTCTCCCTCCCCTCCTCACCGTNTTCAAGTCTAAGAATTATATTACTTCCCAAACGTATATAATAGAAATGAATTACTATTGTATTTTTTTTCGCGGTTCTCAAGTTTATTAAATTATAAATATATATATATATTATATATATATATATATTTAACTATATATATAATAATATATATAATATATATAAACTAGATAATGAATTAATCTATGAAATTGGATATTGAAACTGTGGACGATTGTATCTACAGAATAAATGGGCTTTTGGGGTTTTTGTTATTAAAAAGGAATTTGCATTTCACACAATCACTCAATTTAGATTTATTGACTTTGAATTATTGAAACGTGATATGACATGAAAAGTTTCTGTTGTACATCCTCATGAATTGTGAAATACGAAATGGTATATAGAACTCAAATCTGGAAATCCGGATTTAAAAGCATTTTGACCCTTTCGTACAAGGGAAAATTCCTTCAAACATTTATATACTTTTTAAAATGATAAAGGACACATCACCGAGCATGCCCACGCTAGTAACTCGTGCCTAGCTACAATCAATAAGGAATAGCCATATTATCTAATTTTAATTTTAGTTTTCTTATAGTTTAGTGCAGGTGCGGTGGGGGGAAGGAGGTCTCGTAAAATACCTTCATGCGCATTATTTTAGCGTATAGTGCCCCCGCTACTTCCTTCTCTTCCCATTATGTCATTGCCTCTGCTTCGTTTTGCCCTTTGCCCTTTACCTCCTCCGTTTTTTCTTTCCTCTTTGTTTTTCTTCTTCTTCCTCTTTCTTCTTGTCTTCTCTTTCCTTCCTTCTACTCCTCCTCTCATCATCATCAACATCGTCATCCACCATTATCATCACCTCATCATCATTAATTATCTTCACCACACTACATCATTTCCATTCATTCAATCATCCACCACCACCACCACCCACCCAACCACCCTCCTGACTCCTCATCCAATTTATCCATCACAACTCACCACCTCCATCACCATCATCATCATCATTATAATATCTCAAACATCACCAGAGATAATGGTATTCCTCTTCCTTCCTCATCACATCCATATCATCAACAGCCAAAGTATCCTTCCTCCCCTCCCCAGCCCTCATCCCCTCCACCAGAATCCCTCCCGTTTCCCTCCTGTGCCCCCTTCGCTCTGCTCTGACTTCCTCCTCCCTACCCTGGCCGCATCCCCCTCTTTTCTGCTCGTCTCTTCCTCGCCCTCCCCTTTCTTCTTCTCTCCTCACTCCCCGAGCTTTCATCTTCCCCTCCTTCCCCCCATCCTTCCCCCGTCCACTCTCCCCCATCCTACTCCCCTTCTTCCTTCCTCCCCCTTCTGCCTCTCTATCTCCTCTATCTCCTGAGAATGCCCGGTTTGGCCGGCGGGCAATCTATCGTGTCTCCTAACGACGTGTGGTTATGAAAATGACGTAGCCGGCTTGTCGGTCTGTTACCAAGCGGGCTTCCCCCCCTCCCTTGCTCTCCCCCCACTCCCTTCTTCCGCGTCCCTTCTCCTACTCATCCACTCTCCCACAACCCCTCCTTTTTTTCTCACCTTCTTATCCCTTTACTTCTTTTTCTCTTCCCTTGCTTTTTACTCCTTTTTTTTCTTTCCTTTATTCCTGTCATTCCCACCGTCTTGCTTCTATCTCCCTCCATTCCCTTCATCTCCCCTTCGTTCCCCCTTTGTTTCTCCTTCCTCTTCCCTTCTTTATTCCCCTTTCTATTTCCCGTCACTCATCTCCCTTATTTCTCCCTTATTCTCCCAATCCCCTCCCCTTCCTCGTTAGACCCGATCCCCTCGCCTCCACTCCCTACCCCTTATCATTCTTCACTCCCCCCCATCACACCGCCTTCACCACACTCTTCACGCGGTCCCCTCTCCACCCCAGCCCTTTCCCCCACCACCTTTTCCCCATTCCTCCCAACCACTACCCTTTCCCCCTCCCCCACCCTTTCCCCCCACCAACCTCATTCCCCTCCCCTACCCCCCCTTTCCCCCACTCCACCACCCCCTTTTCCCACTGCCCCACCCCCTCCTTCCAAAAGACCCCGTTAATAACGCCAACAATTTACAGGGCATTTCCGATATAAACACATCGCGGGTAAAACGGACAGAAACAGAGGAATTGCTAGAGAGGTATATTAAAAGTGCTGTTGCTGTGCGTGTGCGCGCGCGAGTATTTCTTACTGTATGACTGACAAAATGGATCTGATAATTCCCGTTTTTTTTCTTATATTTTTATTTCAGGGGGTGGGTAAGGGGGTGTGTGAGAATGAGGGCGCAAGTGCCGGAGGGAGGGAATGGAAATGGGGGTGGGGGAGGGGAGGAAAGGGGAGGAACGGGGGGATGAAAGTGGGAAAGTGGGAAGTAGTATAGGGAGGTAGTATGGGGATGGAGGAAAAGGAGATGGGAGGGAAATGGGTAGGAGGGGATGGGAGTGCATAAGGTATCAGAGGGCAAAGTAAAGAGGGTAGGGTTGGGA
>NW_020872648.1:34888-37388 GCF_003789085.1 Penaeus vannamei
ATGATGTTTATATTCAATTGTATGATGTTTATATTTCATATTCTTTTATTATGATGTTATATTTTATTTATCATGATGTTATATTTCATATTATTTATCATGATGTTTATATTTCATATTATTATATGATTTTATATTTCATATTATTTTATTATGATGTTTATAATTATTTATATGATGTATATTTCATATTATTTTATTATGATGTTTATATTTCATATTTTTTTATGATGTTTATATTTCATATTATTTTATTATGATGTTTATATTTCATATTATTATTATGATGTTTATATTTCATATTATTTTATCATGATGTTTATATTTCTTATTATCTTATTATGATGTTTATATTTCATATTATTATATTTGTTTATATTTAATATTTATTATTATGTTTATATTTCATATTATTTTATTATGATGTTTATATTTCATATTTTATTATGATGTTTATATTTCATATTATTTTATTATGATGTTTATATTTCATGTTATTTTATTATGATGTTTATATTTAATATCATTTTATTATTATGTTTATATTTCATATTATTTTATTATGATGTTTATATTTCATATTTTTTTATATGTTTATATTTCATAGTTTATACTCATATTATTATATTTGGGTATTTAAGTTTCATATCATTTTATCATGATGTTTATAATTCTTATTATCTTATTATGATGTTTATATTTCATGTTATTATATTTGGGTGTTTACATTTCACAGTAGGGTTTATATATAAGAATTAATTCTTTTATATAAGTAGATAAATAAGGTATGGGTTTTATGGTATGTTGTGAATATTGATTTGATAATAAATATGGCACGGAAAAGATTTATTTACCATTAGTACACAGATTATACTGCAGAGAAAGAATTAGATGACTAAATTACAGTATAAATCAGTATAAGTACAGTGAAGGAAGAAGGTTTGGCTTCAGTGAATAGTTAATATTGATGAATCATCAATAAACTCAAATGGAATTCAAGCCTTTATTCTTTTATCTTATTTTTTTTCCGTTTCTTTCATTTATCATATTTTATTCTTTCTTTGTCCTATTGACATGAACTATGGAACAACGCACAATTTGTTTATTATTCCTACAAGGAAATATACGCAGAGAATGATCAATTGCAAACGATATTTCCCGAAATAATTCACTGAGGATAAAAAAAAAAACGATATAACTTTGATAATAAAAAAGAGAAGCGATTTAGATTCAATGTGAACGTTCTCGATGAAAGAAAATGATTGACTGTAACATGGGTCCTAAATTCTTTGTTATTTTCGTTCCTCTTCTTCTCTTTTACGTATAAGAATAAAGAAATATTAATAATAATAATAATAATAATGATAATGATAATGATAACAATAATAATAATGATAATAATAATAATAGTAATAATAATGATAATGATAATGATAATGATGATGATGATGATGATGATGATGATGATGATGATGATGATGATGATGATGATGATGATGATGATGATGATGATGATGATGATGATGATGATGATGATGATGATGATGATAATAATAATAATAATAAAATAATAATTACAATAATAATAAAATTGAATATAGACTATCATGTTTATAACCGCTCTATCAGGAAAATGGAAAATTAATTTGCGAGAGACGAATCTCCCTCTGTTTAAACAATTAAACTTTCATTTTTTTTATCTCTCTCTTTTTTATAATAGCTGTTGATAATTCCATTTATTACAAAACCAACCCACGTAGATTTCTGTTGCACCTTTTGTCGAATGGGAAAAGTAATTAGTGAAGGTCCGCGCTAATGACAATTATTTGGGAATATTGGCTTTAATATCACTGGGAATTTTGTGTTTACTTTCCCCGGTAGAAATTTATTTATTTCGGGGAATAAAGAGGTTTTTGGGAGTCTTTTGATGAGAGAAATTGGTTTTATTTGTGTATTTCGGGGAATAAAGTCTTTTGAAATAGTATTTAGTTTTTTTGGTGATTATAATGAAAGTAGTGGGATTAGGAATGAAGGAACATATAAGAAAAATGATGATGATGATTGATGTCAAGTATAAAACTAATGATGAGAATGATAACAATCATTATAATAGTAATAATAATGATAACAAAAATAATGATAATAATAATAATGATAATAATAATAATAATAATAATAATAATAATAACAATAACAATAACAATTACAATAATAATGATGATAATAATAATAATAATGATAATGATAATAATAATGATAATGATATTAATAATGATAATAATAATAATAATAATAATAATAATAATAATAATAATAATCGCACTAGCACTTTTTCCGTCATTTTTTTGCGTTTCCGAACGAACATTCTCATAAATATAACGTTATTTTAAAGAAATATGATGATGTATATTGTATATACGAATGTTCTAGAATATTAGCTTATGTTTACATTCACTCATCTTATCTAATTTATTAATAGCACAAGATCAAGACGGAAATT
>NW_020872648.1:64888-69888 GCF_003789085.1 Penaeus vannamei
AATAATAAATATAAATTAATAATAATGATAATGATAATAATGATAATAAGATAACAGTAGTATAGTAGTAGTAGTAGTAACAATAATAATAATAATAATGATAATACTAATAATGATAAGATAATAATAAATAATAACAATAATAATAAAATTAATAATAATGATAATAATAAATAATAATAAAATAATAATAATAATAATAATAATGAATAATAGTATATAGTAAGTAATAATAAATAATAATAATAATGATAATAATAAAAATATAATAATAATAATAATAATAATAATAAATAATAAAATATAATAATAAATATAAAATATAATTATAATAATGATAATAATAATAATGATGATAAGATAATGAATACAAGAATAACAATAATAAGATAATTAACAATAAACAAAATAATAGTACAATGATAAGAAAGGTAATATTAATGGTAGCAGCTATAACAATCATAAATTATAATAATACTGAAATACCAGTAGCAAAGATAATGAATGACAGTGACGATAATGATGAAAACGTTAGCAGCTACTATGTTTATGTAAAAGAAGAAGAAAATAAAATAAAAATAAAATAAAAAATAATTATAGAACCTGCCGCCAACGAAGAGGAAATGGAGGACAAAAGACGATATTCTTCGTCTTGTGTGGGAAGGAAAATGGGGGAAAGATGGCGGAAGGAAGAGGGAGAGGGAGGGAGAGGGAGGGAGGAGGAGACAGAGGGGGGAGTTGGGGGAGAAAGAGAGAGGAGAGAAGGAGAGGGAAAGGGGAGAGGAAAAGGGAGAGGAGAAGGAAGGAAAAGGAGGGAAGAAGGAGGAATAAAAAAGGAGAGGGAAAGGAGGAGAAGAAAAAGAAGCGAAATAAACAAATAAAAGAGAAAAAAAATAAGAAAGCACACCTGGACACAAAAAAAAAGAACGAACAAGGTAGAAGGAAGAGAGAGAGAGAGAGAGAGAGAGAGAAGAAGAGAGAGAGAGAGAGAGAGAGAGAGAGAGAGAGGAGAGAGAGAGAGAGGAGAGAGAGAGAGAGAGAGACAGAGAGAGACGAGACAGAGACAGAGACAGAGACAGAGACAGAGACAGACAGAGACAGAGACAGAGGAGACAGAGACAGAGACAGAGACAGAGACAGAGACAGAGACAGAGACAGACAGACAGACAGACAGACAGAGGAGAGGGGAGGTGAGGGGAGCAGTGTGGCGTGGAGGAGAGAGTCAAGGGCCGCACCGATAAGTTCCTGAGACCACAATGGCGCCAGGTAAGGGTCCCAAGAGGCGTAAAATATCCGTGAAAACATTGAGGAATTGGGACTCGGAGAAAGAGAGGGAAGGGGAGGGGGGGGGGGGAAGGAGAGAGAGAGAGAGAGAGAGAGAGAGAGAGAGAGAGGAGAGAGAGAGAGAGAGGAGAGAGAGAGAGAGAGAGAAGAGAGAGAGAGAGAGAGACAGACAGAGACAGAGATAGATAGAGAGAGAGAGAGAGAGAGAGAGAGAGAGAGAAGAGAGAGAGAGAGAGAGAGAGACGAGAGAGAAGAGAGAAATAGAAGCAACAGATGAAAGAGAGAGAGAGAGAAAGACAAAGATCTAGATGCAAAGATCAAGAAAGAAAGAAGAGAGAGAGAGAGAGAGAGAGAGAGAGAGACGAGAGAGAGAGAGAGAGAGAGAGAGAGAGAGAGAGAGAGAGAGAGAGAGAGAGAGAGGGAGAGAGAAAATCATAGAATCTAACACAGACCAGAGAAACAAACCAGAGAGAATGAAAGACCCAGAAGGAGAATTGGAAACAGAAACAGACGCAGTAAAAAAAGGAAAAAAAAACGAACTAACAACAACGAAAGAGAAACAGAAAGAAAGAGAAGAAATAGAAAAAGACTGCGTAGCGGTTTGTGTGCTCGCTATTCCCCAAGGAGATGGGATAAACATAAATAAAGATGGATCTATTTGTAATCTGATATATGTGAGTATGTGCATGCGTACTATCATAGATTTTTTCCTTTCTTTTCCGCCTCTCCTCTCCCTCTTCCTCCTTGCATCTTCTTCTTCTTCTTCCTTCTTTTTCTTTGCATCTTCTTCCTCCTTTCTTTCCTTTTCTTTTTTCTATATTATATTTTTTTTCTATTTTCTTCTCTTTGTTCTATTTTTTTCCTTTACGAATTTTTTTCCATCGTCCAATCCTGATTTCATTTTTCCTCTTCTTTTTTTCTTCTCCTATTCCTCTCACTTTCTTCTGACTTTTTCTGGTTTTTCTCTTCTCTCTGTTTTTTCATTATCTTTTGGAGTTCTAGTTTTCTTCTTTGTTTCTTACTAAATGTTTTGTCTTCCTTTCCTAATTCCTCTCTTACTTCTCTCCGTAATATCTTTCTTTGTGTCCTTTCCTTCTTTTCTTTCATCTCGCTCTCTCTCTCCTCTTTGCATTTCTTATGAAATGACTATTGGTCAATGATATATTTCTTTTCTTCTTTTTATCTTTATGTCTTCCTATAATTCTTAGGAATGTTCTTTCTTACCCTTTGCATCTCTCCTTCCTTTCATGTCTTTCTCTATTTCCACATTTACTCTATATTTTCTACTGTTCCCTTTCCTCTTCTTTGCCATCCTTCCTTCTTAATTCCTTTTTCCTTTTCCCTTTACCTGTTTCCTTCGACATCTTCCCCCCTCCACTCCTCTCTCTCTCCCTCTCCTCTCTCTCCTCCTCTCTCTNTTTCTCAGTAAGAAAATACACCTTCTAAACCTTAGAAAGAAAAATCAAAAGAACCAAAAAGAGAACAAAAGCAAAACGAAGAAAGAAAGAAAAGAAAAAATCCTCCTCCAATAAAAAAAAAATCAATCAATAACGACAAAAGTAAAAAATCAAAACCAAAACTTCAAACCAAAAACTTTAAGGGCAAAGAAAATGCAATAAATAAACTTCAACTCCTGGCTGTCTTCGTGTCCAAGAAAATCACCCGCGTCGAAGTCCGCACGCGAGAGGGGCATCAGAAACCGAGGAAATGAGAAAATGAAGTTTAAAAAAAAAGTAGAGAGAGAGAGAGAAACGGAGAGGGACGGAGGGAGGTAGGGAGGGAGGGAGGGAGGGAGGGAGGAGGGAGGGAGGGAGGGAGAGGGAGAGGAGAAGGAGAGAGAGGGGAGGAGAGAGAAGAGAGAGAGGAGGGAGAGAGAGAGAGAGAGAGAGAGAGAGAGAGAGAGAGAGAGAGAGAGAGAGAGAGAGAGAAGAGAGAGAGAGAGAGAGAGAACAGAGCAGAGAGACAGAGAGAGAGAGAGACAGAGAGAGAGAGAGAGAGATGAGAAGAGAGAGAGAGAGAGAGAGAGAGGAAGAGAAGAGGAAGAAGAAGAGGAAGAAGAAGAAGAGGGAGACAGAAAGATAGACAGAGGGATGGACAGATAGATCAGGAAAAAAAAACTACCAAATCATAACACAAACAAAATAACCCCCCCCCCCCTCCGCCATAAAACAGACCACTAACAAATAAACAAATAAAACCCGTAAAACCGAAAAAAACAACAACAACATCAGGACACATAAAACGACAGGAAGAGATAATGCCGGAGTCAATAACAAGCAGATGAGCTGTTAGAGTAATCCAATTGGCAGCCATTTTTCGGGTAAGCTCATATCCGGTCTCTTTCTCTCTCTTTTCATCTTTCTTGTTCTTTTCTTTCTTTCGCTTTCTCTTTCTCTTTCTCTCTTTCTCTTTCTCTCACTCTCTCTCCCCTCTCCCTCTCCCTCTCCCTCTCCTCCTCTCAACTCTCCCTCCTCTCATTCTCATTCTCCTTCTCCCTCCTCTCACTCTCCTTCTCATTCTCCCTCTCTCTATTCCTCTTCCTCTCCTTCTTCTCCCTATCTCTTCTTCTCCCTATTCCTCTTCCTCTCTCTTTCTTTCTCTCCTATTCCTCTTTCTCTTCCTCTTCCTCCCTCCCTCTTCCTATTCCTCTCCCTCCTCCCCGTCCGCCTCCCTCACCCTCACCTTCACCCCCCTCCTTCCCCCTTCCCCCACCCCCACCCCTCCCCCTCTCCCTCTCCCCCTCTCTCCCCTCCCTCACCCTCACCCCATTACACGAGAGCAATAAAAATCTCAAGAGCTAGGCATACAACCTGGCATACACGGCAGAGAGAGAGAGATGCCACATATACCTGTTCAAGTGAAAACAGCTGCTGTTGACCGCTGTCATAAAGATGGGGGGAAGAGGTGGTGAGAGAAGGGATGAGAGGGAGGTGAGAGGGAGCGTGAGAGGAGGGGGAGAGGAGAGGGAGGAAAGAGATAAGGAGAGAAGAGGACGGAGGGAAAGAGGGAGGAGAGAGGAGGGGAGATATTGAGGGAAGGGGGAGGGAGGAGGAGGGAAGCATCCAATTAGATCCTTATGAGGTGGAGAGTTATAAACGCTTCGATCAGCTGATTGCTCCAAGAGATAACAGAAACCGCGGTGCCCCCCCCTCTTCCCTTCATCCCCCCCCTCCGCCCCTCACAACCTACCCCCCCCTTCTTTCCTCCTCTTCACAACCGCACTTCTTCTGCCCCCCCCCACACCCTCCGCCCCTTCACAACCCCACCCCCTTCTTTCCTACTTTTCATAACCCCACTTCTTCTGCTCCCCCCCCCCATTACTCCTTCATAACCCCCTTCTTCCCCTCCCCTCCCCTCCCCTTCACAAGTCCCTCCCTCCCTCTCCCACACTTCTCCCCCTGCCCTCCCCCGTCCCCCCCCCTCACCTGTTGCTCCTCCCGTAATCAGTCCCTCTCATCCGCACCGACGTAAAGCAGTCATTAATTAATCCCATTTCCCTTCGAGACTAATCGGAAAAAAAGAGGAGAGGAGGGAGTGAGGTAGTGAGGAGGAGGGAGGAGGGAGGAGGGAGGGAGGAGGGAGGAGAGGGAGAGGGAGAGGAGAGAGAGGAGAGAGAGAGAGAGAGAGAGAGGAGAGAGAGAGAGAGAGGAGAGAGAGAGAGAGAGAGAGAGAGAGAGAGAGAGAGAGAGAGAGAGAGAAGAGAGAGAGAGAGAAGA
>NW_020872648.1:72388-74888 GCF_003789085.1 Penaeus vannamei
TGTACAAATGCTATATACATATATGCACCTGCCTAACCTCACTCTCTTTTGCCTCATCTTGCCTTGCCTCACCTTGCTTATCTAAACCTAATGCAACTTAGACTAAACTGAAACCTTATTAACCAAACCATGATTAGTGGAAAATCTTAATTTTGCACTTAAATATATGGGATATTACTCAAACATTTTTGGTGAGCAAAATATTGTATGATGCATATTTCCTAAATCACTGTATGCTTCAGTTTGTTTAAACACAACGAGCCTTGTTGCATCATGCAAATGGAATCAGTGATGTGATGACTTATAAGACATGCTTCTTGTACAACAGAGCTATTGCAGATTCAAAAGTTTTAAAGAAGTACATAGATCTTTCAGCTCCTTAGCAAAGGCCAAAAGACAAGGACATTCTTCAAAAACTAAGCTTCGTCTGTTTCTTTCTTTGACGATAAATTCAAAGGAACATATACAAACCATATATAATACTCAAGACAATGGTGATATAAGAAAGTTTTTAACTGATCTCACTAATATTTCAATTTCTAATTATAACCATTAGGTCCTAGAAGAAAAATGTCTTACAATTCCTTGATCTATCAATTCTATGAAATATATAATGTGTATGATATCAAATCATACTTTTCACATGAGCATCACTAGTTTTATTTCTTTTTTGAGAGTTTTATCTTCATAAAAAGAGATAAAAAACTGCATCATACATAAATTTTATTGTAATATAAATATATTCTGGGATGTATAAAGAAAACTTGTTAAGACTCCTTAACAATTTTCTAACTGCTTTGACCTTTTGTAAGTCTAAAGATTAAAACATTAATTTTCAATTCTAAATGTCCCTAAATAAATTGTTGGAAGTAGGAAAAAACACATACATTTTGTACACTAAGACGAAGGCAAAATAAGTATGCTGAATGTGTTAGAATATGTCAAATGAGTCAAATATCACAACCCACAACTTTGTCAAAGTCTAACTTCTCTCAAGATTCAAAACGTTATTACACTTCACGACCTAAACAAAATCAAACTCTTTTAACATTTTGATAATTCCTAAATTCATCAAATAAATAAATGCGACCTGAACCAAACCAATTCATTAAAAGAGTAAAAACAAATTCCAAATCATACCTTCTTCTGTCACGTTATAATCAGGGGTGAAAACCTCTTCCAAAATGGTCTGATTGTGATGTATCTCTTCTTCAGGAAGTTCCTCCCTCGTCAGGCAGGAAGTACTCTCCCTCTCCCGTTTAACTTCAACTTCACCAGCAACGTCACCAAAAACTTCATTCATCTTTCACTCCCGCAAGAGTCGTCCCGATTTCCTTGCCTTCGTGTGCCTTGCGGTAGCCTGACGAGCGCCATCACTCACTTCTTGACGTGACAAGGCTCGGGCGATTACTGAATTGGTGGTGTGAGCGGCCCACGAGTGTCTGTCTCCCTCTTCCCTCGCTAACACTTTTCCGGTTCCTATGGCAACGGGGAAGCGACTCTCCAAAACAAAACAAAGACGAGCAATTTCCCGTTTTCTGTGGAGGGCTTTCTGCGATTTCTCTTTTTCTGGCTTCGGTTGTATATTGCCTGACTAATTGGTTTGGTATTCACTTTTTATTTGTTTTGATGGCTATTTTTATTCTATTTTTCTATTTTATAATTTACTTTATTTCTTATACAGAAGAATGGGGAACATTATGATTCTACCAGGTAGAGATTTACATATAATAATTTTGATATCATGTTCGGACAGTTTTACCGGCAGACATCTGCTAGAAAATAAAGAAACTAGAATATTTGAGAAATAAACTTCATAATCTGCATGTAACAGCTACAACACGAAAATTAACTAGCATTAAAACTGTATAGAAATGAGTAAATACTGTGACCTAAGTACACCTTCAGCTAGACTAAATTAATCAAAAATAAATTCTCGCTCTACTTGGTTTCAAGCTATGATGTAACAATTTCACGAACGATGTATCAGTTCCAAACTGCATATCACAAAGTAATAACGGTATTCAAAAGACCAGTAATCAATTAAGAAATAAAAGAATAGTTAATTGCTAGAAAAAGCACCTAATTAACTTAATATCCACAGTTCACAAATTGAATAGGCTTGAAGATGACGTCACAGAAGCAACCCGACTTGCAAATCGGAGGAACCGCGAAAACGCCTCACACCCCATCTACCAGATGCGGCTGCCGTCGTCTGTCCAAAACAGGTTTCCTGAAGCAGAAAACCCGCTGACGCTCGCTCTACCCTCTCTCACGCCCGGTTTCTACTTAGCAACGCCCAGAATCAGCCATGTCGACCGCCACGACCGTGTACGACCAGTATCGCAACCCGCTGACGTCGAGATATGCCTCCAAAGAGATGTCATTCAACTTCAGCGAGACCAAGAAGTTCAGCACTTGGAGGAAGCTGTGGACTTTTTTGGCCAAGGCTGAAAAGGTGAATAATTAAGGCCGCTGTCTTTTCAAGGACGCTGTTTTA
>NW_020872648.1:87388-102388 GCF_003789085.1 Penaeus vannamei
AGGGAGAGGGTCAGAGCGAGCAACATTACTAGCGTAGGGAGTATGAGAGAAACCTTGTCGGTGTGCTTCCTGTCTGGCTTCACATAGAGTAAGACCATCTTTGTATCTGAGAGTTGCTACCTCAGACTCAAACTTGTAAGTCAGACAGCTTCTATAAAATACATTATGGGGGCCGCTGCAGTTAGCAAATGTTCGTGTTTGTGCAGAGCAGTTTGATCAGTTATGACCGGGTTGGGCACATAGGGGGCATCAGTCTGTGGAACGGCAGTGTTTGGCAGGATGTCCAAAGTGCTAACAGTTTTGACATTGACAGGGAGGAGGTTGGTATGGTTGACCAGGGAGGGATTGTCCACCAAGGTAGATACGGAAGGGAAGGTCATGTGTACAGAATGTAATTTTGGCAATGTTGGTGGGTTTCTTTCAATGACCTCTAGGAGAAATAGTGTAGCAATGTACTGATATCACACGATGGTCCTTGAGGCTGCCGAGTAAGTATTCTTCACAATCTGACCAATCGATATCCATAGGGTGGCTTGCTGAGGAGATAGACATGGTTCCGGTACGAGTATTAATATTTGGATGAGGTTCTGCAGGAATGGGGTTGCCAGAGAGATTTGTTATTGATAATGCTATAGCTTCGCTTTCAGATGTGACTGTTACAAGATGGGAACGATCGGGTTGGGTATGGAAAGGGACTCTGCCCACTTGCTTTTGGAGGCATTGTTGAAAGAGAAGAGTGTTGCCCGAGTAAGGAGCTGTAGGGGGATCACGAAAAATTGGTCTAATTTAGCTGGGCTAAATAGAGTATTTAAGATATTTGTAGGGTTGGTGGTGGTAGAAAGACATGGAGGTGTGGAAGAGGGAGTGTTGTTGAGAGGGGTAGTATTACTGAGAGATGGAGAATAAGACTGTAAGGTAGTATGTTTGATGAAGAAAAGTTGTAGGGTAGAGGTGATGAAGTTGAGGAAGTTCGGAGAGTAGGAATGTCTTCTGGAGATTGAGTTTCGGCTTGGGTGGGTAATGCACTAGTAGGCATTGAGGAGTGGGTATGAGAGTTTTCAGTGTTCAGAGTTGTGGTCAAAGGAGGCCCTGGGGTTGGGGAGCTGAGAGAGATTGAAGTGGTGGGGCTATATGATGGAGGGGCAAGCCTCATTGCCTCTAATATGGGTATTACAACTTCATTACTGGCTATGGGAAACCTTGACTATGTTGGGGAAATAAACAGTCCACCCCTCAGGGTCCCCTTGAGGGGTAAGGGCTAAGCAACTAAAAGAGGGGAATACCATGCCCATGGTTCCCTCAAGCCGTTCAGGACTGGCACAGAATCAACCTTTCATCCTTTCAGCATGGCTCTTACATCTTAGGAAGTAGATAGTAGAAGGGGTTGGAGAAGGGACAGAAACAAAAAAGCTAGAGGGAGAAAAGGCCATGCAAAATTAGTTGAGCCAAGGGCTGAGGGGAGATCCTTGCATTGGCTCTCAGGCTCCGTCCCCTAAGCCCCCCCCACGACAACAACGGGCAAGGGATTAGGGGGGTGCTGGTAATGAAGATAGTACTGATATTTTAATGATGGTAGTGTTAACATACTGATGTAGCCTGTAGTTCTGATTTCATCACAATACTATTAGTTTAATTTCAACCTTAAACCTTTGACAGTTAAATTATTCCATATATTTTTCTTACTGCAGTTTGTTTGTCTAAATGAAAAATGCTTATTTAATGTTAATATGAAACACTTGTTAATAAACACAAAATTGAAACTGTATTCCCTCTCTCTCAAATTTGTTACTCTGTAAATAGATCTTCAATTTCCTGTAACATGAAATGAACACAAACTGAAATTGGCAACATTTTATTGAAGAAAACTGCACATCAGGCCCTCAGCCAAAATACTGTTTATATTAACTACATCCATTTAGATGCAAATAAATGGCAAAGCGTATCACATCACATAACGTATCAGCCTGGGTTATGCTTCAATACAAGTTATACACTTTTAATATCGTCAGCTAATTCTATCAAAATATACCAATATCGCTGTGATTTTTTCCCCTCCCTCACACACATCCTCTAATGCAATAACTGAGTTGGATCCTCTGCAATTAATTATAATGTTTGGTACATGTGGCAGAAGACCTACTTCGGTTGTCTTTTCTTTGTATTATCATCATATATAGTTTTGAATGAAATGAACAAAGAAATATTTGCAATTACCTCAAAATATGGAATTAAATGAATTAAATACCAGTAAATTAAAGTAGATGAATCAAGTGCTACATTTCTCAACATTTACTAAAAGAATTCTCTGAGAAAGCTGGAATATCAGTGATCAATTTTCGAAAATCCGCACACACACAAAGTGAATAAATCTTTAATGCACACACTATTCAGGTCAATAATCTTTCAACAAGTATGCAATTTTGAAATCCTGGTGCACGTTCACTTGCAAGGCCAAACTCATTAATCACCGTAAATCAATCGTTGATAAAAAAAAAAATATATATATATGAAAATAATCATAATCAACTCACTAGTGACGGTACAATTTCGAGCCGAAAATAATATTTTCCGGGCGGCTTCAAAATCAGGTGACAAAATCAGAACACAAGCTCTGATTTAACATTGCACCGGCGGGATGCCCGGGAATGTTTACTTTTCCGGGTGTCTCATATGTGCGACACCTGTCGTAAGTGGGTTAATATAAAATAAAAAATCTTATTAATGAATATTGATTACATGTCTTTGTTTATAAAGAAATATTGCAATGCAATGTTAACTGAAGACAGTCCTGGAGTTGATGTGAAGAAATGAACAAGGATATGGTACACAAAACTTTTTATACATGAAAAATATTCAATGTTGTGCTAAGATAAATCAATTAAATCTGCAGCATTGTTATTACAATTTTTTTATTATTTTAATTCATTTATTATCGTTCTCAAGATCTTGGTTTCTCTACAGACAACTTTGCAAATGTAAAGAAAACATCAAATTTCCAATAAATTTGAGTCTATAATCTGAAACCATAATCATAATAGAAAAAATAAAAAGGTAATAAAAAAAAAAAGCTATAGTAATAATACAGGAACTGTTAATGAATACTAACAGAGTGTACTTTGTAAAGTCTTGTTGCTTCAGTATCACACATCTGGAGGCGAGTTTGAAAATGCATATTTCAACTTCATTCATGAACTGATGTAACCAGACACACACGCAGTTTCACAAACATGCAAGCACATAAAAGATAAAAAAAAAAAAAACTTGTCCCATATTGCCTGACTTTAAAATTTGAAAAAAAAAGCAAAAAGAGAGAGAAAGTCATGACATACTCAAACTTAAGAGGACACACTGTAAATAAATAGTAAAAATAATAACCAACCCACTGATTTATCTAGAAAGCAAAATCCACCAGATATCTAGTAAAATGTTTTTTTCAAACTGCTGGCATCAATACCATAAATTACCTAAAATGCTTGGAAAGTCTACTTTGGCTTTATAAAAAAAAGAGAAACAGAAACAATGAAAAAAAAAAAAAAAAAGAAAAAAAAAAAAAGAAATGTGGTTTTCAAGTAAAAGTATCTCTTAGTACATATAACGAACTTAGTACAAATTATAGCAAGAAAAAATCTTTTGTTAAAGAGTTTACCAAGTAACAAGAGGTCACAACCAATATCTAGCTCTGTGCAAAGTAAGCTAATGCACACTGACATTCTTTTCGGAAAATGGATACTCATGCCTTTGAATATCACATGCCAAAACAGTGATATAAATAATACAAATTCTTATCTTATTATGAATCATTAGGACATAACTCATATTTCATATATTCCTTGTCTCCTAAAACCAATATGTACAAAGATGTACAGTGCGTGTATATGGGACTGCCAGAACATATTTCCATCAAAAAATATTAACATTACACATTTACATACATACAGCATATTAGTATATATATATATATATTTCTGAAATCTACCACAATGTTATATACGTTTTTTCATATATATTGGCTGCTTTTCTAGTTTCTTCCCCAATAGGCTAAAGTCAATACTGATGACCATTTTCTTCCATGCAGTAACTGCCATACTGAGAAAATAGACTCTGACCAGTTCACAAAAAGTACATTGCATGACAAGTTCATTATTTTACAATAACTTTGGAAGGCGATTCTTTAATAATATTACGAGGTAATTACGGCATTTACATTTTTATTGATCAGACTAGTGTCTTGTATAAACATAACAAAATTGGTTAGAAAAAAATATAATAAAAAAAAATAAAAAAAAAAAAATAAATAAAAATAAATTAACGTCCTTCAGCTCAGTGTTGAAGTACAATCATCAATTCATCTTGCTTGGGAATCACAGGTCTCAAAATTGATTCATTGTAATTTTGAGCTCTTTGACAAAACAATTTTGGGTTTTACATTATATTAATAAATGTACTGGGACATCATTACTGGTTTCATAAATGTACAAACAAAGGTCAAAGGGATTTTTATTGAAGTCCTGATATACATACTAACATAATACGCATATGCGCTTCTGAGTGTATTTGTGTGTCTGTGTATGTATATGCAAGTCTCTATCAGTGTCAGTACCTGTCTGTCTGTCTGTTTAAGTGTATGTGTGTGCCAAGACACCTAAACATACACACATTTACACATCATATATATATATATATGCATATGTGTGTATAAATAACCATACCTCCTAAAGACTAACATCATTTTCCCTCCTGCAACACTAACCTTTCCCTTTTTGTACAAAATATAACAGCTGCTTATAATAATATATAACATTTTCATTTTCTAGGTACAGATATGTCCTTATTGGCTAACATTTTTATTGTTTGCTTCTTTCAATTCCTTTCTCATCTAAACATCTTTCTTTATTTGTTTCTTCTTTCCAGCAGTCAGTGAAGATTCACAACCAGTGTGACCCACTTAAAAAGAACACCCTCACTGCACCTCCATTGACCCAAACAGATCAAGTCAAGTGCCCTCAAATTTGCATAATAATTAAAGCAACACATCATTTTACATTACAGAAGAATATTTGTGTGCTCAACAATCATATCAAATACTTTCTTAGACTCCTAAGTTTGGCAAAAGATTCTTCAAGGAGAAAGAAATGGTAAAGGGTAAGTGAGAGATGAACAGAGAGGGAAAAAACAGGAAAATAGAAAGAGAGAGAAGGGGAGGGAGAGAAAAGAAGAAAGGAAGGAAAAAAGGAAAGGGAGGAATGGAAGACTGAATAAGAGGATTTAAAGTAAGGGATAATTAGTGAGAGAATCAGATTCATGAAAAACACAACACAAGACAGAGAGGAAGTCAAGGAGAAAGACAGAAAGCAAAGAGAATGAAAAAGAGAGGAGAGAGAAAAAAAGAGAAAAATGAGAAAGATTCAAAAGAAAGACAGCCAAACACAAAAGACAGCAGTGACCTGACAGAGTAGAGAGAGAGCCCCACCCCTGCTGCCTAAAAACTAAGCCTTCTCACTTCCCAACTCCCTCTCTCCACTCACTCCTCACTCCACAGTCACTTCTTCCAAGAGTTTGCGGCAGTTGTCATCAAGGTCCTGTGCCAGCGTCATGATGGTGGTCACATCGGTGCTCTGCTGCAGCCGTTTCATCTGCTGCCCGAGGAACACTCGCAGCGAGATGGTGTGAACTGGATCTTCTTGCGCGATAGCCTGCCGCCGCACAACATGCTCCGTCTCCAGCTCAAATGGCTCAGGTGACCCTAACCGGCCCCCTATAACAACCTGAAATTAAGAAAAAAATTTCAATAAAAAGGATGAAGGAGGAGAGAGGGGAGGGAGAAGGGAGAAAAAGGGAGAGGTGTGAAGAGTTAGGGTGGAAGGGAGGAGGAGGAGGAGGAAGGAGTAGGGCAAGGAAGGAAGGAAGAGGGAGAGGGGTGAAGAGTTAGGGTGGAAGGGAGAAGGAGGAGGAGAAAGGAGTAGGGCAAAGGAGGAAGGAAGAGGGAGAGGGGTGAAGAGTTAGGGTGGAAGGAAGGAGGAGGAGGAAGGGTGGGCAAGGAAGGAAGGAAGAGGGAGAGGGGTGAAGAGTTAGGGTGGAAGGGAGGAGGAGGAGGAAAGAGTGGGGCAAGGAAGGAAGGAAGAGGGAGAGGGGTGAAGAGTTAGGGAGGTAGGGAGCAAGGAGGGGTGATAGAATGTGTAATTTTGGCAAAAGTGACAACAGCTATCAAAGAGGAAGACAGCAAAAACAGAAGGATATGAAGGATTAAAAGGTTTGATATATAGGCAATGGGAGAGAGGAAGTAGTGAAGGTGGGAATAACAAAGGGAAATGAAAAAGAAAATTAAGAGATGATACAAAAACTAATACTGCTACTACTTTTACAAGTTATAAGGAAAACAGAAGTTAAATAACAATAATAATAATAATGAAAGTAGGAGTATATGAGAAGCATAATGACAAGAACAATAACAACTCTAAATGCCTTTATACTGACCAGCTTGTCCTGCGTGGAGTCCTCCATGGTAACATCGAACACCACCTCCGATACGGCTGTCACAGCATGTGGCCACACCTTGAGAACTGGGGGCCAGCCAGTGCCACAAAGGTAGGCCAAGCCCAAGGCACAGAGCTTGCGCCGCTCTTCAGGGGATGTCAGGGCCAGCTTGTCCGACCATATGCTCACTACACGTTCCAACACCTCCTCTGGAGTCTTGGATTGGTCGCCAGCAACCTGTTTGTTTATTCAAAACCTATGAGAACACTTGGAAAAATACTCACCAGGAATATAAACAATTACTCCCTAACACATCCCATACCAAGTAAAAGACAAAAATAAACTCAAACTCACCTGGTTTATGGCCCAAGTGAAGATGGGTTCTGCATAAAGGACCAGCCTTGCTATGACAGACAGATACATCCCCATCACCATTGGGTACTGATCCCCATCTGCAACCACCTTCACAAACCCTGGGATCAGAGGCTGGACCAGGTTGGCCCCCTCCACTGGCAGGACGCGCATTATCATCTCCACTGATCGCAGGACCAGGACAGTGCCTTCGCTCTTCATGTCCGTCAGCATTGAACTGAAGCTTTCAATCAGCCGGGATCCATACCTTGCAACAGCAACATTTCATATTAGTACACTATTGAATGTCATCAATGACTTGCAGAGTAAATCTTGAAACAAAAATCCCCTATATTTTGCCCTCATGCCTTGGAAAAAGTAATGTTATATACATTTGTATTTGATCACTACTGTGCAGCTCTTTTTAATCTAATACATAAATATACTGAGATATTAAATCCACAGAACATTAATATACAGACAAACAAACTTACTTTGAAAGGAACTGCTGAGGGCAGAGTAGTGTGTAAGCCGTTGTGATCTGCAAGCAAAGTCTCAAGTTCTCTGACGAAATCTCCATAAGAGGTAGCATGTTGTCGAACAACTGAAGAAGAGCATCATGAGGCGTTGCTGTATTCTCAAGGGTGGTCAGCCAAAGTAACAGACCATCCTCAAGCAAGTACACATGACAGTCTTCCCGGACATCAGTCGATATGCGAATAATGTTGATCAAGAATTCATGCAGGCCTTCACTTTCACGCTGAAAAGAAAAATAGATTACAAAAGTTACAAAATGAAAATAACAATAGGATGCTACTTTGGGCTAAACTGAACTAAATCAGGCAACTGACTTACAAGCAAACAATCAAAAACTGAACTGATATTTTGAAAAATAGAGACAACAAAATCCCCTCCTTACCTTCATAACACTCATCAAGCCCTATCTACCCACATATGCTCAGAGGAAAAAGAATATAAACAAGAAGAAAACACCAACCATTAATCCAGTAACCATATGTACAAGTGTGGTGAGAATGGCACATCGAAGCATGTTGTGGTCGGCAGATTCATCCCAAAGCCCTGGGAGGTACTGGGCTAAGGGGGCTGCGTGTGGCTGGATGCCAACACCAACAACCTCAATCATGAAGGACATTACATGAAGGACCTGAAATACATAGAATTATGGATTAATAAAATGCTCAACTTCATGACATTCTTATAATCATGATCACCAAAGGAAAATACAGGGAAAAAGAAAAAGAAAAATCAAATGATACCCACAGAAGAATTTAAAGTATATCGGGTATGACATCAATATCAACGACTATCATAAAATCAAATGATACCCACAGAAGAATTTAATGTATATCGGGTATGACATCAATATCAACGACTATTATATCAATACCTATATCAGTATCTATATTCTGACCTGCATTTTGGTATCACATTCATGTGCCTCTTTGAGAAGGTTGAACAAGAGCCCAAAAATAGTTGGGAGGTATGGCATGAACTTTTCAGGGTCGAACTCAAAGTCATCTACAGAATGCTTCAGAGTCATGGCTGCGCTGAGGCGGACCACAAAGTCTTCCTCGGATGACAGGAGGTGGATGCAGGCCTCATACAAAGTGGGCCGGTGCTCAGGCGAGAACTTGACACTGGTCCACTGGCCAATGAGCCAGATGACACGGCGCCGGATGATGCGGTAGTTGGAGTCTTTGACCTTGAGTTCGTTGATGAGTGAGGAGGTGAACCACTGGTCAAAGTCGATGTCATCAAATAGCTCAAAAGCCGCCAAGCCCACTGCATTATACACAGCATCCTTTTGGAGGATCCCATGGTAGTCACTCGGCTCAACGGGCTTGTGGGAAGACCGGACCATGTCCATCAGCACAGCCGTGAGTGCGCTTCTATACTCATGGAACAAGGATACAAATAAGGTCTCTGTGCAGGGCCTCAAGCTGTACTTCCAGGACTCCCCTCCCTCCACCTCCATGCAAAAACCTTCCGGGTCAGAATCCCAGGCCTCCAAGTCATCCTGTGTCAGAAGGAAGTAGTGTGAGATAAGTTTGTGGCACATCTCTGCCAACACAGTGTTGGTGAAGAACTCAGACTTGATCCTGAATGCCTCCAGTGTCTGTGGGTCCTTGGTGTCTTCAATGACCTTGCATGGCTTGTACTCTGGGCACAGCAAGATGGTCTTGATCAGGTTCAGGCACTGGACAGTAAATCGTTCGAAGATCAGTCCCTCCCCAGCTGGTGTGAACACATAGTACGTCGTTAGGTCTAAACTTGGCTTTATAAACTGGAGATAGGAAAAGGGGTAATTTTCTAGCATATCCAATAACACTTTGGTTAGGAGAACCACGTATTTCCCGCCAATAGTCTTTATATGTTCATTATTTTCGTGCTGTTTCCTGAAGTCAAGCATCACTTTGATACGATCAAATACTGCTTCTACAAACATGGTAGCATCTGGATTCTCATGAGGCTTCTTAAACCCATGGATAAGTAATTTCCGAAGAATTTTCAGAGATAGGTGTGACCGCTCCAAGCAGGGGACCATGACCTCATTGTTCTGCCCGGAAGCCACAAGGAAAGCCTCTGTCTCTGATCTCCATAACTCTAGCAGGAATGTAAACATCTGGCTTGTCAGCTCCTGTAAGGCACAACAATGGTCATGAGAATTCCTTAACATGCAAATGGAAACAAACCAAGTGCAAGCAATACACATCAAAAGGCAATTCACAAAACGATTCCACTCACCTGAAACGTCCTTCTATCAGCTGCTAGCCTTTTGGATGCAAGTTGCTTAATAACATGATGCAGAGTGAGAAGCGTTCTGTGCTGCACCAACTGGTCGGAACTTTTAACTGCTTCAAAGAGTGCAGGCAGCAGGTCTGGCCACTCTCTTGGACAATCCACCCTGGCAATCTTGGCTATGAGAACTGCCAGCTGTGTGGCAACTTGCGGCACAGGTTCTCGAAGGTTGTGTAAAAGCCCACATCTTATGCGAGCCTGGAATAAAATTTGAAAGGGTACAATAACTTTAAAATAAAAACAGTATTATAAGTAAATATTCAGTTAAAATATATTTACATGTAGAAAAAAACACTATTCTCAGCCAATGAGACCCAAAGACACAAATAATTATCCTTCTATTGCAATCAAATGCATCCCTACCTTTTCTTCTTCTGTAATTGCTTTGGGAGCCGTTTTCCTCCAATATCTATCAACGCCATTCTTGAAATACAACACAGCTAACCATCGGACATTCACTTCTAAGCTGTGTTCCGAAAAGATCTGTAACAAAGAAAAAAGAATCTTTTAAAGATCCTGGTCCTTTCTTTACTAAAGCAATAGCATTACAATCATACTGCATAATACAAATTTTTTTGGGGGGAAAAAAGGGACTAAATTAAGATTTTATGACAACATTTGGTGTACTGCTTGATGATTACAGGTAAGGCTAAACAAATGAATACAGAAACTGTTTAGTACACAAAACATACAGCAGGTTCAACTGTATATGGCCTAGATACTTACTGTCATTTTATCATGGCAACAATAAGTGCCATTTACTTTAATAGGTTAATGCCACTGAATATACTGTACATCATACAAATTTACAATGAGAGAGCAAATTATTCGGAATAGTCTGATTAGCTATCTCTTGTACACTTCTGCACAAGAGACAATCTAATATTATACTTTTATATGTATGGAAACAAAAGGGGGAAAAAAAATCTGTGACAAAAATGTTTAGAAAGCCAAACCCTTACGAAGACAGGAATGAAATAGCTTGTTCATCTCTTCTTTTTTTTGCTCTAGCAACCTTTTGAAAGAGGCTTCTATATTTCTTTTTCATCTTGTTTTACCATTTATCTTTTTTACTTACTTTACTTACTTTACAGAACAAGATTCAAGATGGACACAATAAGCTGCCCTACAAAAGATAATGAACAAGTATTTCAGAAGCATAAAATATCAGTTCCAATTTCTGTCCCAACAGTGATTCTAAGAAGAGAAATACTGTGAAATGTAATCTGGCAGATCAATAGATATATATACACCCACAAATGATATCAAATAGTGAGGTATATATCTTAAAGGAAACCCTGTGCAGCTTCTTGTTTACTTCACTAAAACTACAGATTTACTGACAGTTGTTGTAGCAATTTTAGTTTTGGAACGTATTCTATATTTTGGCAGTACTTCCATTTAACTACATTTGTTAAATTTATATATCTTCCTGAAAATGTATTTGACATAATTTCTAGTTCCTTTTGGCTTCTGCAGTTTTAAAAAATCTTTATTTTCATTTTTTGCCCAACTGGTTGATGGTCTGATCCACAGTCTATATAACATTCATACTTTTTGCATTAGTAATACCATTCCTGTATTTATCATATTTTATGTTAACGCTTATCAGGTCTTGTATATGTCGACAGACCTTTCCAAACATGTATGTAATACCATTAATATGTGTACTATACAAAATTTACTAATCTGTCATCCTTATCATCCCAATCAACAAATACCATGTGGTCATCTAAACATGATTTCTTTCAAATTCCCTTTTATCATAATTGCCTATAGCTAGCTGATCGGAGAACTCCCTACATTTCTTTACTTTTTTCCTCTGTTGTCCACAGACGCATAGATCTGAAGAATTAGCTGTAAGATCAACTGGATATCTATACAGTTTCATTCTCACTATTGTCTAAGTGTAATAACCTAATGTTTTGACAGGGCTTACATAAATAAAACAGCAGCCAATTTCTTTCTATATATTTTTCAATCTTGAGAAGTTTTTTTTTTTTATCAGATAATGACTATATCACTTTTTAATTTCTACGTTTACAGCAAACCACGTCGACCTTAGGTGATGGTCCCCCTTGTGATCCTCGGCTCTTCTCCCTCAGTCATAATATTCATCATGAATAAATTTGAGTGTATATACTACTAAATGAGAAGAAAAACTCACTCACCTCGACTAAAGTTGAATAAAACCCGGGTTCTGTCTCCCATTCCTGTAGCTGCTGTTCAGCAGGTTTGAGGGTTGCAGCGTCCTGACTTGTTGCCCTCCTCAGGGTGTCTAGCACCAGTTCCTTTCCCCCACTCATAATGCTCTGTGGTTGGTCTTTAGTTCTGGTTTTTAATGCGCGACACTCACTTGTATCCTTTTTTTTTTATATTGATCTTTCTCTCTCTCTCTCTCTTCTCTAGATTCTCAAGCTCACATCATGATGATCCTTTCAATAAGCACTTCACTTTTTCGACACTGGCTGATGTACAAGCTTTGCTATACCCCACAAAACAACGTTGCCAGAGTTGGAACGGCACAAAAACTCGACAGTGATGATTTTCCTGACGTCCTTCACCTTCACAGACACCTCAACCTCCTCCCCCACGTAACAAGGGGATGGAAAGTTCAGCTCTTGCTTAACAACAACTGTTCCTGGGCCTGGTAGTTGTGTGCCTATGACTGAAGAGACCAGGCTGTTGAGGAAGGCACCATGAACCACACAGCGCTCAAACTTGGTGTTTTCTCTCACATAGAGGTCATCTACATGGATGGGGTTGGTGTCACCCGTGAGGTTTCCAAACTGTGTCACGTCCTCCTTTGTTATCCTCTTCGTTAGTGTTGCATTATCACCCACTTTCAGTGCCAAGCATCTTCTGAATCCCTTGATTACATTTCCCACTGAACAATGCACTAAACTACGTGGAACACCAAAAAGCAAAGGCATCGAACTTGCAGATGATTTAGCATGAAAAATGGAATTACTGTTACACTCTCCCTACTCAATAGGTTTTTACATTAAAGTGATGCAATATGCGTATGCCTTAGTTGTGCTGTGTGTCTTGCGAGGCCTTCACACACTGCACTTGCTCTGGAGTGCAATAATCCTCAAGAAAAACCTTTGCTAAGTTTCTGATCCTGGGGTTGTCACTCTCAGCCCTCTGAAGTATCTGCTCAATTACCTTATCAGAGGTGATATCTGTAAACATAGGATACATTAAATAAAATGACAATAATCTACCATTCTGCATTACATCACACATATAAAAAGTTTTGCTTTATATTTCAAGACTGCTATGAAAACAATCATAAGATATCTACCAACAGTATTCAGTCTTTTGACCTCCTTTTCATTTAGTGACAAGGTTGTACAAACAACAAATGAAACAAAAAAACAAAAACAAAAATAATAATTATTAATCTAAATAATGTTCACACTTTTACTCTCTTCTCTCTATACTGACCTCTCTTAGATTCTGGTGTGACAAGGAACTATGGCAGAGAGAACACTGAATGTGAAACAGACAACAGCAACTCAACTCCTCCTTGGCGGAGAATGTAGGCCTTGTTTTCCTGATCTGAAATGAACAGCACATGAGAACCTCAGCATGATGTAAGAAGAAGAAAGTTGAAGAAGAAGAAGAAGAAGAAGAGAAGAAGAAGAAGAAGAAGAAGAAGAAGAAGAAGAAGAAAGAAGAAGAAGAAGAGAAGAGAAGAGAGAGAAGAGAGAGAAGAAGAGAAGAAGAAGAAGAAAGAAGAAGAAGAAGAAGAAGAAGAAGAAGAAGAAGAAGAAGAAGAAGAAGAAGAAGAAGAAGAAGAAGAAGAAGAAGAAGAGAAGAAGGAAGAAGAAGAAGAAGAGGGAGAAAGAAGAAGGAGATAAGAGGAGGAAGAGGAGGAATATGAGAATGAGGAGGAGGAGGAGGAGGGGGAGGAGGAACATGAGAATGAAGAGGAAAAGGCACATGAGGATGAGGTTAAACATAAGAAAGATAAATATAAGGAGGAGGAACAGGAGGAGGAGACAGAGGGAGATGAATGTAGAGGAAGAGGAGGAAAAGGAGGAGAATGGGGAACATGAGGAGGAGGAGGAGAAACATTAAAAAGTGGAGGATGGGTGACATCCTCCTCATGCAACAGCAGCACAATATTTCAACTACCTAGTGCAATACCATGATCTTGGAACATGATTAACTAAAAATAGATTTGCATATGTCTAATATTTATTAACACTAACATCAATTTACACAAAGAAGTTATGACAAATTAGAACACATGATATCATTTTGGCAAACTAATTATAAAAAAGCTAAGCAGAAAGACAGACAGACATAGACAGACAGATACACAGACACACACACACAAACACACACAGACAGACATACCTCGACATACATGTACTTAAATTCTTACCGAGAGCCAAGTTGCACAACCCCGCAGCCGCAAAGTCCCTTAGAGTGGCTGTCCCTTCCGTCAGCTGGTCCAAGAAGATGTCAATCACCTTCAGCTTTCTTAGCCAAGGGTAATTGATTGGGTCGTAGGCAAAGTTCACTAGATTGGCGAGAACTTGTTCTCTGGATGCTAAGAACAAGAGAAAAAAAGATGGTTATAAGTGTGTGTGTGTCTATGAATGTGCACAAATAGTGAATATTCTATGTATATTACATACATATATAGACATACATAAAAAAAAAAAAAAAAAAAAAAAAAAAAAAAATCCATGTACATCAAAGAAACAGAGGTGAAAAAGATGAACAACTTTACCATGTTGTATTTCTTAATAAAAAGCAAGAGTAAGTAAGGAGGAGGAGGAGGGAGGAGGGAGGAGGAAAAGGAGGGAGAAGGAGGGAAAAGGAGGGAGGAGGAAAAGGAGGAGTAGGAGGAGAAGGATAAGAAGAGGGAAAAGGAAGAGTACTGATAGTATAAAGGAAATGACAACAGGGCATAAGGGAAAAACAGAAAACAGAAAAAAGTAGAAACGGCAAAGGAAAACCAATTTCTGGCTGTTACCAAGATGCTCTGAAGTGGTGAACTCGTGTACAAGCTCCTTGAGGTATTCGGGACGGTCGACGCCCTTCTTGCCCGAACGTTTTTCTAGCCGCTCATAGCTAGTGAACATGCTGTGTCACGAACACACTGCAACAGTGAAGTGCATTAGAGATTTCTATAACTAAACATATAACTAAACATTCATCCAATCAAATAAATAAGCGTAATTCAATGACCATCACAAACAAATCAGGCCCCATGATCACAGGGTTAAGAAGCTTTCATTCTGATCCTCCAATAGGGAGAGCAATAGTTTTCATGGCAGTAAAAAAGGAGAACCCTATGGACACAATCTATCTAGGCACTCTTAACCCCTATGATCC
>NW_020872648.1:107388-113332 GCF_003789085.1 Penaeus vannamei
ATGCATACATACACATGCATACATGCATACATGCCTACATACACATGCATACATGCCTACATACACATGCATACATGCATACATACACATATGCATACATGCATACATACACATATGCATAGATGCACACATACACATATGCATAGATGCATACATACACATATGCATAGATGCATACATACACATATGCATACATGCATACATACACATATGCATATATGCATACATACACTTATGCATACATGCATGCATACATGCATACATACACACATGCATACATACATACATCCGTACACACATGCAAACATACATACACACATGCGTATATACACGCATGCATACATACACACACATATATATATGTACACACTCTCCCATACACTTAACCAATGTCGACGGCAAAATGGTTTTTACTAATGCTATCAATATTGACACTTATTTTTGTTATAAACATTATAATTACTATATTGCTACTGACATTACCAACAGCAGTATTAAATATTAGAAAATATTATCGAAAATCAAGGAAAAGAGTAAACAGGCGAGACATAGTTCGTGTAATTGGCTCATTGGTGACTTAGCACTTGTGGAGCCTTCTATATGTAAAAACAACGACTAAATTCAACACACAATGGGCTATGGCACGTATGTACATGCCATGCCCAGTGGCTTGGGGTTATGCATTCACGCACACTTATATTAAGAAAGCAAGGAGAACGTATATTTTCCATATTCTTTTTTCACCTGAGCAGCTGACTGCAGACACCTGTGTTGTGGTTCAGTATGGTGCTCTGCAATCTGGCAAAGGTCAGCAAATCTCTACTACATATGTTCTGGCATGATCTTATTCTGAGGGAAGTCAAGTGGACAAGTTCTAACTATGATTGGTTTGATCAACATTATTCAAGCCCCATGTTTTCACTTGATATATAGATCCTCAGGACTCAATAACTGATTTTAGGATAAATATTTTTCTTTTCTTATAATGAGTAATATCCATGTTTCATAAGTTTTTTGTGACAATTATATTTGTTTTCCTCAAGATTCATGCAGTTCTATTTTTCATAATTACTATTTTCTTTACAGCTTTACAATAGAGAAATAAATAAATTTATAAATTAATGGAAGAATCTCTCTTTCCTTCAATGGGATAAATTACTTAGGCTGGCAACATTTAACAAAAAAAAATTATAGACAAGAAAGAATATTTCTATTATACAAGAAGTCCAATCAGACATGGATATTGCTGTGTGGAGTTATCCATTCTCATTCATGATATCCATTCTCATTCAAAATAAAGTCCATTCTCTTGACAGACTGTGTTCATTATATTTCCATTTTGAATTCCTTCTTTTCTTCATTCTGGCATCTCTCTTACGCCAAAACTACGAGAAGTGACAATTTCGCAAAGCAACCAGATTATTTCAGTAGGTGACCACAGAGAACATGCCAAATGTAATTACTCAATTGTTTACTCTGCAGTGGTTGTAGTTCCATCACTTTGAAGGTGTGGGATATGCAAAATACAGGAACTGAAGAGAGGGTATTACTGAATTATTATGACAGGGCTCCTACTGATTCTGGAAAAAGCCAAGAAAATGAATGAATAAATAAATAAATAAATAAATAAACAGGCATTACAAATCATATACACAAGTTGTCACTAGGTTATCCACTGGCCTCCTGGTGGCATGCACGAACATGCCATGGCTGTTGTGTACCGAAAAATGGATGGCATTGTATCATGACCATTTCCGCGTCATTGGGTCATCTGACGGAGTTTATCTCTGATAGTAGCAGCTTCATTTATATGGTAAAGATTTTAGGTAATAGCACCAATAATGAAGGTAAACCTTCAAAATTATATTATTTTTATAAATCATAGCAAAATGTCACTTGCAAATTACCAAACGAGCCGGCCGCAAACAGGGGAAACTGCCAATGCACGCCAACAATCTCGTTATTATGTCCACTTGCCAAACTTTTTTATCCGGCAGCATTGGGTTAATGTTACTGACACCACCATCTTAATAAGACTCATTAACAGCACAGCTACAGCTGCTGCAGTCTTATATTTACCACAGAATGACAAAAATATTCACTGCATTGCTCAAAAACTCCACAACACCTCCAATCAGCCCAAGTTCTTAGTGTCTGTCTTCTATAAATTGGCACTAAATGCTAAAAAAGGGGGGGTACAGGGGGACTTGTCCCCCTGTCTAGGTAAAAAATAGAAGGTAGGAGAGGTTAGGTTTGGATTTTTGGTTTGCGTGATACACTGGTATTGGGACTTAGGCTCTGAAGGGTGCGTCACTCTTGGTAACAAATACCTGTCACTATAACAACTGGTCACAGACGATGTTATGGGTCTATCATTTATAGTGAATGTAAAAATTCAGTTGATGTGCTACCATGCAGTAATTATGTGTTTTCTGGTCTTTGCTAAAGACCCATAGGTGTGAGGCCATGGCAAATGAAGGAAATGTGCAGATGCAATCCCAAGTTCAAAATTTATCCTTATATCCATAAATCCAAATTTTTGGAATCTCACTTACTTTCAAAACCTCTTGCAACTTGCAGATATAACAACCAACTACATGTCATGTTCCATCGTGACCAGCTAAGCAAAATGTCCATTTCATTTCACCAGAGACTACTGCAGAACCCCCAGGCAATTCGTTTTCAAAAAAGGAACAAGTCCCAGCTTCGTCTTGCCAGAAAACAAGAGGAGGAGTCTTGCTTGCCTCTACCAGAGCACAAAAATCATGAGACAGCAATCCTTTGGTACCATGAGTACTGAATGAGTTTTTTCCAGGTGTAAATAAATCCTTTCCTTTGCAAATAGCAGTGGAAACAAAACCCACAATTAAGTCAAAGTGAACAAATCCACATGCGAAGACTAAACTAGTGTGCCCATAACCCTCGGCCACATCTCTTCCCAAACTTACAACTGTTCCTCGACAAAGAGCGAAAACATTTTTATACTTCTCAGCAACAAACTCTTGAGCATTAATGGAAAACCAACATGAGATAATCAAATACACTGTTTTGACTTTCCATCTCATGCTTTAGCAATGGATGAAATACAACATTCTGCAGTTTAGTCGTGCAATATACTCATTAAAGAGCTTTACAATGCAGTAACTGTATAAAACACAAAACTACATGCAAATCAACAAATTACAAAATACAACAACTCGCATAAAATCACATCTGCAATAACTACCAACTAAATTAAGCAATAACACACACCCAGGTTAAAAATCATGGTAAAGAATGCTAAAGGAATGGGTTTTTAAAAACCAGAACGCCGAAAAAAATTCCCATGGCTCAACATACCTCAAAAATACGGCAAAGACAAGACTTCATTATCCATTGCGAATAAAAGAAAACAATAAAAGACTTCCTCCTACACTAAACTCAACGCAAAATAACGAGACAAACGGAATAAAAATCAAAGAAATGGATTGACACTGAAAAAAAATCTTCGATAACCAAAGCATGGAAATTATCATTCGGGGAAAAAAACGTAAACAAAAAAAACATTCATTTCTGTTCCATTTTTCCTCATTTCACGACATTAATTCCTAACCAACAAGCATGCAGTGTAAAGTCCTCACCTAAATCCATCGTTGGGTGAGTCAGGAAGCCATTTCAAGAGATTAAAAAGGGGTGAAAAAGTGATGGGAATTGGAGAGAAAAAATTCTTTCGTCTATTTCGCCTCCGACTCCAAGTGTGACTGACATGTGTTCTGTAGAGATGCCTAATATATCCTTCTATTATTGTGATTGTATAGTCGTGTATGTCATTTTTCCTTTCTCTATATTTCCGGTTATCATTTTCTCAAGGTTTGCATGAATGACATATGCTATAAGAAGGTGGTTTTGAAAAATTGGGAATAAATGACTTATTTTTTTTTTTCTCTTAGAGACGTACTTTTTCTTTTTTTGGAGGCAGTCTGTCTTTACGGAAATATATATTTGGTCCCCTGTTATATGATAAGTGATTTGACTTTGCTTGTAATTATTTTGAAAATATTCTTGTATGTTGTTCAATATTTCATCGGAAATCAGAGAAAAAAAAAATACCGGTGAGTTGGGCTTTGAAAAAATAAGTGCTGTTAATTTGGATTTAATATTTTCTTTTCCTTTTTTACATAATTGATAAATACATAACATGGGCGAAATTACCAACATATCATGCTAAGCAGTTTTGGAATTTCGAAATGCCGAAATGCGTCAACTTTCTTGGCGGGAAATATGAAAGGGACAAAGACCCGAGAAACTATCTATCTATCTATCTATCTGCCTACTCGTCTTTCTATATATCCATCTATTCATCTATCCATCTATCTATGTAGCATAAATACTTATGTGTGTGTCTATCTTATACAGAAGTGTAAAACACACAAACAGACACAATCCCGGACACACACACACACACACAGAGACACAATCCCGGACACACACAAACACACAGACACACACATAACATATATATATATATATATATATATATATATATTATATATTATATATATATATATATTATATATATATGTATATATATATGGATATATATGCTTGTGTGTATAATGTGTGTGTGTGTGTGTGTGTGTGTGTGTGTGTGTGTGTGTGTGTGTGTGTGTGTGTGTGTGTGTGTGTGTGTGTGTGTGTGTGTGTGTGTGTGTTGTGTGTGTGTGTGTGTGTGTGTGTATTGATAAACATTTCAACTAAGAATATTTCATATATGTCCATATATATATATATATATATATATTATATGCATAAATACATACACATACACATAGACGTTCGCGCGTATATATACAGCACACTTATATATAGGGTGTTTTATTTCATATAAAAGTGTAGGCACACAGACAACACACACACACACACACACACAACATACACCACACACACACACACACACACACACACACACACACACACACACACACACACACACACACACACACACACACACACACACACACACACACACAACACACCACACACACACACACACACACACACACACACACCACACACACACACACACACACACACATATTATATATAATATATAATATTATATATAATATCATATATATTATAATTAATATAAATATATTATATCATGATATATATTCACATATTATTTTTTTTTTTTTTTTTTTTTTTTTTTTTTTTTTTTTTTTTTTTTTTTTTTTTTTTTTTTTTTTTTTTTTTTTTTTTTTTTTTTTTTTTTTTTTTTTTTTTTTCATAAATATTAACATATATTATACATATACTATATATATATATATATAATATAGTATATAATATATATATGTTACTATGTATATATATATCTAGTTCATACAAATGTATATATTCATACAAATGTATAACTAATACATATATATGTAATATATGCATATAAGTTAGTATATATTATTATGTTATATATATATATATATATATTTATCTTATTTATCTATGAATACTATCTTATCTTATCGATAATTCTATAAATTGTGTGTGACACGACATATAATGTGTAGTGTGTAGGTGTGTGTGTGTTGATTGTGATGTGATGTGTTGTGTGTCGTGTGTGTGTGTGTGTGTATGTTGTGTGTGTGTTGCGATGTGCGATGTGCGTTGTAGCGTAGTGCGTGTGCTGTCGTGCGTAGGTGCGTCATGTGCACTAAATATAATACTAAGTTATAATAACTAGTGATTACGTCTATTTATACATATAAATAAACATATATAAAATCTTTTAGTATATTATTATATTATCTCTTATAATACTAGTATATCTTTATACTTTATTATTAATTAACTATGTATATACATTTATATCATTATTAAGTACTTATAGCTTTAATAATAATATTTATATCAGATATATAGTACAAAAATGATCGTCTAGACTATAAAAACAAGAAAACTATCA
>NW_020872648.1:118432-123432 GCF_003789085.1 Penaeus vannamei
AGGAATTCATTGACCAAACCATTTCAGTAAATGATGATGCAAAAGACAATGTTCCGAACAAGGCAGCAAATGGCACAAATAATAATGATAAAATTATGAAAAATACTGAGAAAAAAAATTATGGGCTCTATAAAAATATAACATTCAAAATAGAAGCCCTTAAGCCAAAAGACAAAGGGCAGTTCAATTTTCCTTTTTGGACATCAACTTTGCAAATATTATTCAGCATCTCAAAACAGATAGAAAAATCTATACACTGGAGATGATTATGGTGGATGGTTAATGTCTATTAACAGACATACTGTGGAAATTCCTTTTTTTTTTTTTTTTCTTTATTGTGATGACAGGTTAACACTCAAACCACAATAAACAAACATAGAAAAGAGTCAACAGCCAACTTCTTGTCACTCTAACCCCTTCCCGCCGGGTAACATGTATGTACATGCCATGGCCATTGCGGACCAAATTGTGGGTGGCAATACATCATGACCATTCCCATGCTGAACTTGTCTTTCTCCATGATAATGGCAGCATTTGTATGGTGAAACTTTTAGGCAATAGCACCCAAAGTGAAGGTAAACCTACACATTTTTATTATCCTTATAAAAAGATATCAAAATATAAGCCTTTAGGTGCCTAATGTTGCCCATAAACTACAGAAGACACCGGGTTCAAAAGGGGAAACTGTCGATGTGTGCCAACAACCCAACAATTAATGGCCCACTTGCCAAATTTTTTGCCCGGGATTAATGGGTTGATAATAGCTCTAAGCAAAATCTCATCAGCATGTACAATGCTATTTTTTATTTGTTTATTTTTTTTTACTATATACTATGTGCAGTCCTAGATATATATATATATATATATATATATATATATATATATATATATATATATATATATATATATATATATATATATGTATATATATAACAGAAAAAACGTCATACTCAATATCCTTCATAATTTAGAAACTTTGGATCACTGGACAGTTACAGGTCACATAAATTATTTTACACTAATACTATGAGACTTACTGGATTTCCTTATATAAACTGGGTTGGGATTTTTTAGTAAAAATTGAGAGTGCATTATGATTTGCAAGTTCTATAAAGGAAAAAAGTGCCAATCATTCTGATGAATAATTGGCAAAGAAATATTAATCAACAGGTGAATTATATATGTCAAAACCTTGAGGCTTAAGAACTAAAATGGAAAAAAGGAAGAAAGAAAGAAAAAAAATGTTGTCCAGTGCTACTTTAATTTTTTTTGTTAAACAACTTCCCTTTATTCATTTATGGGCTGAATCAGTTTGGATTGACAAGCATTTCTGGAACTGTAGAAATTTAATTAAGTCACAGAAATACACACTAAAAAATACAACTTGTATAAAAAAGTTGTAATCAACAAAATCTTACTGAGGAGTCATATATGACATATCAACTTGAACTTTGAAAGTGAGTGTTAATGTGATGGTTTTCTCTCAATATCTTTACAAACAAGGCACAACATATCACACATTTGTTTCAGGAAATTTTCTCATACATAGAACTTTTTTACATGCAAATATTAAGTAAGTATCTTAGTATAAGGTAGGCACTTCCTGAATTTTCAAAGATTCTTTTTCATTTTTAATCAACATACTTATCCCACTAATATTTCACATACATGGCAGCCTGTTGTCTTTGAGCTCTAGTCATGCTGTACTAATCTTATTAGTTGTAGTTAGGTCAAGTTGCTTATCAGTGTCAAATCCAGTTTTTTAAGATCATCATATTCTAAAGAAGCAAATATTAAGGCTAGATAGAATAAGGCCACAGATATACATGATACATTATGATCATATAATATAATATATCCTATATTTTTTGTCAAGCAGATCTTCTGCAGCTTTTCATAAATCATAATCACACAAGCTTTGGTACATTAATGAAAAGAAAAAATAATAGTTTGTACAATATATTCTAATGTGATTCCAAAACAGGCGCTTTATGCAGTGCCTAACAAAGTACTTGCTCAAGGCAACCATGGGAAGCATTTGCAAAACCCCTTCATGCACTTTGAAACTGGGATGCTAAGGTTCAGTGTTTCCTTTTCCTTTTATCTTAACCCATTGGTGTTCTGTATATGCACAGTCCACTTAGATTATTAATTTTGTTTAAATACAGATGGCCAACCTAACATCATTTGTTTACCCCATTCCTTGATTTTATGGGAGAAAAGTTTCAATTTCTATAACTATTATTGATGTTACTTTCGTTATTATTACTATTATTACCATTAGTATTAAAATGACATAAACAATTAATAATAATTATAAAAACTAAAACTCTTCTATCTAAAAATTCAAGGAATGGAGGAAACAGTTGAGGTCAGGTAGGCCTATTAACTAAACTCCTTGGTGGCGAAGTACTTCTGGAGCCATCTACTTGTAAATAGCTTAAATAAAACAAACTCACACTGGACCTGTTTATATACATAATCACTAATGGCAGGAATCATTAAAGAGCTTTCAAGGAAGAATAAATTAAGATGTATAATAACTTTGATAACGGTTATATATTCCCACTTTTTAATTGTGTGGCCTTTGAACTGAAATTCTGCCCTAAAATCAACATCAGTTTCAAATTGAAAAGGTTAACAAATAGTGCAATTAATGACAAAAAGATGCTGAACACAAAAAAGCATAGAATGAAAACTTACTTAAAACTCCTATAAAAAAAAAAAAAAAAAAAAAAAAAAAAAAAAAATATATATATATATATATATATATATATATATATATATATATATATATATATATGAAAAAATAAAAATAAAAATAGATACATAATAAAAAGTTCACAAGGATCCCCCGTGCACTGGTAGCATGAGAAAACACTTCAGCTGACTCTCTCTACATAGTTAGCTGGCAGCATGCCCGTGACTCCCGTGCGCTGGATCGTGCCTGTCATCCATCCTTCATCAATGGCTGTACAGTTGATGATCAAGTCTCCATCCTTGAAACTGACTTCATCTGTGTCTGCTGCCTCATAGTCATACATGGCACGATAACATCGCTGCAAAGGGATAGTTAAAATAAATTCAGAAGGGAAGTGATGGCTGACATTGACAAAAGTGGCTGATTGTGTATAATAAATGGCACATGGCTTTTTATGGTGCATGGAATAACATCATGAATAGGTTAAAATGAAGTATTTTTTACTTGATATAAAGGATTTGTCCTATTTTTAACATAAATCAATACAACCACACAAGCTACAATGCAAATGTGCTGGTAAACTACTTATGTTTAATATTATATAAAAAATATCTCTTTCCTACACTCACATTATTGGTCACTCTCATATAAAAATAATAAATGGTTAATGATTGAAACAAATAAATGTGCTAAACATCAAAGGTCATATAAGCACTATGGTAAAGTATTGCAGTGAAAAGGGGTAAAAATGAGTTCATGATTAGGATAAAATGTGTTAGATGTCAAAGGTTATAGTGTTATAGGACAGTATAAGTATGGTAGTGAAAAAGGTTAAGAGCAAGTGAAGTAAAGTGGAGATTCGTAAAAGAGGAAATGGTTAGGGGTGTATGGTGATTGGATGAAATAGAATGTATCTGTGGTTGGGCAAGGAATAGGAACATTGTTTAACCCACTAGCAATGGTACATTTTCAAGCCGAAAATAATATTTTCCGGGCAGCTTCAAAACCAGTGCATGGGCAAGTCCGGGAACCTGCCCAGACAAAATCAGAGGACAAGCGGGACGCCCGGTAATGTTTACTTTTCCGGGTGTCTTGTATGTGGGACACCTGTCGTAAGTGGGTTAAGAAACATTGGCAAAGGGCCATTAAGAAACAATTAACAGGTAATACAGGTAGAGATGGCTGTTGGAGAAGTAGGAGAAAAATCTGGGGCATAAGATAAGGGGATGAGGGAAGTATCAGGAATAATGTCAAGAAGGGAGGAAACCGGAGGAGGACACTATTACAATAGAAGGGATTCATGTGAACATTCAAGTTAATGGGAAATGAAGAGGGAATGGTGGCACATGGAGGAGAGGATGGTGTGTTGGGGAATCTGAGGAGGATGGATATCAGCAAATACTTTGAATGTAGATGGAATAGTAATAAAGGGATTGGAGGGTAGATAAGAGAGCAGAGAATTCTCTTGGGTTGTTTTTAGGAAGTTTTGGGTAACTTCAAGAGTTTCTAGAGGGGAGTTGGGTGAGGAGGTCTGATAAACAAAGGTTCTTGTGAGGAGAAGAGGGGATAGATGTCCGAGGAGCAGAGGAAGAGGAGGGCGTAGGAGAGGATGATGTGATAGGAGAAGGAGGAGTGAAACATTTAGGCTGACTGGTGTAAAGGTAAAGTGAGGAGGAGGGTTTTAGGTGGTAGAGATTTGAGTATCTGGATTTAGACTGGAAAAGGAGTTTGACCTGGGTAGAGCGGGAGTAGAGGTAAGATGATTTGAGGTAGAGGGATGAGAGATACTGAGGGAGATGCTAAGACATTTTGAAAAGATGGAGGGAAGTAGAGTAAAGGACAGTTTTGGAACAGAGAGAAAAACCTTGTTGCTGTACTTCCTGTCTCGCCTCATGTTTGAATCTGAGAACTGCTACCTCATATTTGAACTTGTGGGTTGGGCAACTCCTATACAATACATTACGGGTGCCATCACAATTGGCACATGTACAGTCGCGGAATTATATTTCAGTACACTTGCTGCATCCCACCTTTGTACCAATCTGGCAACCAAGCGAAGTAAGCATAGAGTAAATAGTATTTGGTGATGAGTTATGAAAGTATGTATAATCTGCTATAAGCCATAAGTATTGATGTTTCTTTGAGGAATCGCATCCTCATTCGAATAGCTGAGCGAGAAAATACATGTTTGCTTGTTTCAACTCAAGCAATTACTAGCTAGGTGGTTCCAAGGAGGGTGACTTGCACAACTCCAAGAACCAACTCCCAAAATATGTGCTGTATATCTTATTCACTCTAA
>NW_020872648.1:173274-187986 GCF_003789085.1 Penaeus vannamei
ATCTCTCCCTTCCCCTCCCTCTTTCTACCCCCCTCTCATCGTCTCTCTCTCTCCCTCCTTCCCTCTCCTTCCTCCCTCTTTTATCCCTCCCCGTCTTCCTTCCCTCCTTCCCTCCCTCTTTTATCTTCCCCGTCCTTCCTTCCCTCCTTCCTTCTCTCCCGCCGCAAAATCATCGAAGGATTCCATTTGCACCGCCAGGATTCCATCAGGAGGAATATTATCTTGTAATCCAATACCGCCCACGCCCGAAGCTCGTACGAATTTCCGCGCCCACGCCCAATGTTTGTCTGAGGGAGGCTGAGTGAGGGTGTTTGCTTGGAAGAAGGTGGGCGAGGGAGAGAAGGGAGGGAATGGGAAGGGTGGGCAGAAAGAGAGGGAAAGAAAGAGAGAGAGAGAGGGAATGAAAGAGAGAGAGGGAAAGAAGAGAGAGAGGGAAAGAAAGAGAGAAGGAAAGAAAGAGAGAGAGTGAAAGAGGAGAGAGAGGGAAAGAAAGAGAGAGGGGAAAGAAAGAGAGAGAGGGGAAGAAAGAGAGAGAGGGAAAGGAAGAAAGAGAGAGAGGGAAAGAAAGAGAGAGAGGGAAAGAGAGAGAGGGAGAGAGAGAGAGAGAGAGAGAGAGTTAGCACGGCCATAATGATAAACAAATGAATTTATGAAAGCAAACAGTGAAAAGTTGAGCGACAGAAATAAATACAAAAAAGAGAGAGAGAGAGAGAGAGAGAGAGAGAGAGAGAGAGAGAGAGAGAGAGAGAAGAGAGAGAGAGAGAGAGGAGAGAGAGAGAGAGAGAGAGAGAGGAGGGAAAGGGAGAAGAGGGAGAAGAGAGAGAGAGCGAGAGAGGGGAGAAGAGAGAGGAGAGAAAGCGAGAAAGGGAGAGAGAGAGAAAGAGCGAGCGAGAGAGGGAGAGAGAGGAAAAGAAAACAGAAGCGACATAAAAAGTCCCACAAGCAAACAAGGCAACGGCCGACTCAGCTCCCCTAAAAAGTACCTCCACTTTTACGCCCCCCCCCCCATCCTCGTCTCCCCCTACCCTCCACATCTACTCCCCACCATCGCCCTCTCCACACCCACCCCATACCCTCAAACCACCCTCATCCTTCCCCTCCCCCCCCCTCTACTTCCCCTCCCTTCCCTCTCCTTCCGCCCTCCCCCCCCCCCTTCCGCTCTCCTTCCCCTTTCCCTCTCCTCTCCTCCTTCCCCTCCCTCCCCTTCCCCTCTCCTTCCCCCCTCCCCCCCGCCTTCCCTCCCCCCCCCCACCCCCATTCCCTCCCAACAACACGTCTCGGAAGTCCTGAGTATCTTCCCCTCGAGGCTAATTTTCCCCTTCGCTTTCTCCCTTTTTTCCCTTTCCTCCATTTGATCTCCTTTGCCTTCTCCCCTCCTTTCATCCTTTCCTCCTTCACACCCTTCTTCTCCTACCCTCTCTCCTCTTCTTTTCTTCTGTCTTCTACCTTCTCTCAATCTTCTCCTATCCTCTCTCCTTCCTTCCTCCTCTCTTTTCTTTCCTTCTCTCCTACCCCCTGTCCTTTTCGTCTCTCTTCTCATCCTCCTTCTTCTTTTCCTCCTATCTCCCTTATTTTCTTATCCTCCTCCTTCCTACCTCCCCCTTTTTTTCTCTTCCTCCCCTCTCTCTTCTCGTCCTCCCTCCCGCCTCTTCTTCCTCCCCATTTTCCTTATTCTCCTCTCCTCCTTCCTCCCTCCTTTTTTTCCTCCTCCTCCCTTCTCTCCCTCCTTCTCCCCCTCTCCCGCCTTCTCCTCTCCTCCTCCTCTTTCCCCCTCTCCTCTCTCTCTATCCCATGCCTCCTCTTCACTCTTTTTGATGTTCAATGATAAGGTTAATTAGCATAGAGAAAAGGGAATAAGAGGAAAGGGGGGTGGAAGAAGGGGGAGGAGGGAGCAGGAAGGGATAAAGTAGGAATGGAAGAGAATGCGAGGATGGGAAGAGAGGAGGATAAAGTTATTGGAAAGAGGAGAGAGGGAAGATAAAAGGGATTATGAGAAGGAAGAAAGAAATAGACAGCGAAAAGAAGAATAGAAGAGAGAAATGCGTGAATGAGAGAAACAGACAGAAAGGTGAAAGAGGAGATTAGAAGAAAGAGGGAAAAGAAGAGAGAGAAGAGGCAATGATACACATACATACATACATACACGTATTCATATACGCATGTTCATATATATACATACATACACACATACAATATATGAATTGAGAAAGAAAGAGAGAAAAAATTAGAGGACCAGAGTAAATAAGGGGAATCGAGGGAAGAGAAAGAGGAACAGAAAAGAGAGAAAAGGGAATGACATGTACAGAAATGAGGGAAGCGCGTATGGGAGAAATACACCGGAAAAGTGAATGAGGGGAGGAGAGGAAAGAGGGGAACAAACAATAAATGGAGGAAAGGAAACAAAGCGAAGAGGAAATGGCAACGGGGAAAAGAAGGAATAAGGGAAATAGAGGAACGAGAGAAATAGCGAAAGGTGGGAAAAGAGAGAGAGGAAAGGAGAGGGAAAGAACGAAGAAAATATGACACAATAGGAAATGAAGGAATGAGAGAGAGAGAGAAGAAGAAAACAAAAGACACGTGAACGAACGAGTAAAAAGAAGAAATAGAGTGGACAAAAGGAGGAAATGAAGAAGGGGAGGAGGAGGAGGAAGGAAGGGGTGACAGGAGGAGTGGGGAGGGGAAGGAGGGAAGAGATGAGAAGGGATGGGGAGGGGAGGGGAAAAAGAGAAGGGAGACAAGAGAGAGAGTGGGGAGGTGGAGAGGAGAGAAAGAAGAGACAGGAGAAAGGGTAGTTAGGGGACGGAGGGAAGGGAGGGTGACAGGACAGGAAAGAAATGAGGAGGGGGAAGGGAGGAGGGAGAGAGGAAAGACAGTGGGAAGTGGGGGGAGGGGAGCGAGGAGAGAGACTGGGGAGGGAGGGAAGAGGGGGGGAGACAGAGGGAAGGGAGGGGAGGGAGGGGAGGGAGGGGAGGAGGAGGCGAGATGGAAGAGAGTGGGTGGAGAGGGGGGGTGATATAGAAGAGAGTGAGGAGGAGAGGGTAGGCAAGGGGAGGAAGGGGAACCAAGAAAGAGAGTGAAGAGAGGATGTGAACGAGAGGAGAGGTGAGAGAAATAACAAAGAGTGTGAAAAAAAATAATAAAAGAAAGAAGGAAGGAAAGGGAGGGGAGGCAAGCAAGAGAATAAAAAGGAGAGGGAGAGAAAGAAGCATAGAGAAAGAAAGCAGGGGAGGGAGAGAAAGCCGCAGAGGAGAGGGAGAGAAAGAGCAGAGGAGAGGCGAGAAAGAAGCAGAGGAGAGGGAGAAGAGAAAGAAGCTAGAGAGAGAAAGAGAGCAGAGAAAGAAGAGGGAGAGGGAGAGAAAGAAGCAGAGGAGAGGGAGAGAAAGAAGCAGAGGAGAGGGAGAGAAAGAAGCAGAGGAGAGGGAGAAGAGAAAGAAGCTGAGGAGAGGGAGAGAAAGAAGCAGAGGGAGAAGAGAGAGAGAGGAAAGGGAGAGAAAGAAGATAGAGAGGAGAGGGAGAAGAAAGAGAGAGAGGAAAGGGAGAGAAAGAAGCAAAGGAGAGGGAGAAGAGAGAGGAAAGGGAAGGGAACCTCATCCCAAGATAATTCGATTTTCCGGAAATGCAGTGAGGTCACTCTTTCGCTTCAGCCTTTCAACAGGAGACGAAAAATGGCTGAGTTTCCTCCCCTCCCTTCGTTATCGCGTTTGTCTCCTTCTCCTCTGTCCTTTCATCTCTTTTTATCATCCTTTTAAAGATTTTCTTTTTTTTTTTTTATTTCTTTTCTCTTTAATTTTTTTTCTTTTCTCTTTATTTCTTTTCTCTTTTTCTTCTTTTTCATCTGTTTCTTATTTAGTTTCTTATTTTTTTCTTTTTTTTTCATCTGTTTTTTTTATTTTCATTTTTTCATTGTTCTTATTTTTTCATCTGTTTCTTATTTATTTTTTAGCTTTTTTATTTCTTTTCTCTTTTTTCTTTTTCATCTGTTTCTTATTTATTTTCTTTTTACCTTCTTTCATTCATCTTTGTTTTTCTCTGTTTTTTTCTATTTTCTTTTACATTCATCCTTATCGTCTCCTTTCTCTGTCATTCTTTCCCTCTTCTTTGTCTTTCCTTTCTATCCCTCTCTTTTTATTTATTTATTTATCGGTATGATTATTGTTCTTACTATCGTTATCATTATTATTGCTTGCTTCTTCTTTTCTCCTCCCACTCCTCCTTCTCCATCTTTTATTCTCTCTTCTCTTTCTTCTCCTTTTTCCGTTATTCTTCTTAGATATTCAAATTTTCACTGTGCTTTTGATTCTATTTATTCTTCTTCGATTTATCATATATTTCTTTAACACCCATTTTGTCAAAAATTCTAATAGTGAAAATAGCAATGATAACAAGAATAATAACATGATATTGATTTCATAACACTAATATAAACTATTAGCGAATATGGTGACTGCAATAATGAAGGGGGGAATATCATGATTATAACGATGATGGTGATGATAATGAGGATAATGATAACAATAATAGTGATGATTATGATCATAAGAATGACGAAGACGACGACGATGAAGATGATGATGGAGATGATATGATGAGCGAGGTGGATCTAATGGTAATGACGATGATAACAGTAATCATCACTATTGCTATTATCATAACGTACTTCTGTTTTCACATGTGTACACAAGTATGTATATGTGAAAGGACTAAATCTCTCTCCTCTTCTCCTCTTCTATCACACTACTCACATGTCTCTCGTCTCTCTCTCTCGTCATCTCTTCTCGATCTCTCTCTTAGGTCTTTCTGTCTTTCGCTCTCCGGTCTCTCTCCTCTCTCCCTCCTCCCACTCGACTCCTCCCAGACCGCGGGGGCACATCTGAGCGACCGTCCCGTCACAGGGCGTCGGGGCTCGGCGTGCTGACGCGTCGTCCTCGGTGGTAGTCACTCTCCTTCGGATCTAATCGGGTGCGATGCGAGAGGAATATATCGGGTCGCGTGCGTCTCGGGGCTGCTCGGTGCTGTGCGGGGTCTAGGTCGGTGGTCGGGGTGCTCTCGTGTGTCGTGCGTTGTCGGTCAGGAGGGTCGTGCGGGATCTCTCGGTCGGGTCTGCGGGTTTCTTGTTCTGTATTTTGCGGTGGATTGCCCTCGTAGGGGATGGGAGGTTGTGCGCAAATTGGCAGCGGCGTAGACCGTAATGCTCTGCTGAAATGTACAACCCTTTTACAATCCTCAATGGCACATCAAAGCATCAGTTGCCCCATCGATAGATACACTGTCTTGTGAGCAGCTTCATTCCAACGCAGCTATTGTAGAGTGTGCATAACTCCTTAAAAAATCAATGTTTGTTCTTATTATCGAAAGGTTGAATATTTTCTGTATTTTATATATTTTATTATTTATGTTTTCCGGCATAACATGTTGGTATCCTGTATTTCGGAAATCGCCCATTCAGTCTTGTATTTTTTGGATGTTATTTGTCCTTACCTGCTTGTACACCTTAGAACGTTTAAACACACGAGGCTAATTTAATTTGTTATCTCATTTTTTCTTCCTCTATTCATGTTCTTTTTGTCATAGTTTTCTGATTGCTATCATTCATGTCAGCTTTCTTTCTTTTCTTTCTTCTTTTTACATGTTGTTCTATTCGCCTCTCGACTTATTTGCATACTATTATGGTTGAAAAAAAAATAAGAAAAAAGAGAAAATAAAAGCAAAAAGAGGAGAGAGAGGAGACGCGAGAGGAGAAGGAGGAGGAGGAGAAGAAGGCGAAACAGGAGGAGGAGGAGAAGAAGAGGAAGAAGAAAAAGGCAAAATAACAATCTCAAAATGATTTTTTCATGTGCCTGTGGTTTGGTTCTTTGATCAGCTTTTGCCTCGATGAAAAAAGAAATGTATTTTCCCCCGAAAAAAATGGTTCTCTTTTTTCACAAACCAGTAGTGGTCAGCTAATATAATCATATGAGATTAAGGTAAACAATACCCCGTAAAAAACAGACAAGAGATGCTCATTCAGCCTCCTTCTTCAGCACAACTTACAAAACAGTAAACCATAAAGCCCAGGATCCCGACAGCTGGAGTAAATGCGAGTGGAAATTCAAGCCAAACTTTTCCAAGCAGAGGTTTCCAAGCTTTTCCCCTTCCGCCTTCCGCAGCCAAAGTCGGTCGGTGGAGCAATCTGGATCAATATGTCATTCTGGATGGTCCGAGAATCCATGTTGGAGAGTCTGGTTCTGATATTTACGTAATTATGTTTCAGTCATAAAAATGTCCATTTGGGATCAGCTTAGGAGCCTAAGAGAGAGAGAGAGGGGAGGGGGTAAAAGAGAGGGTAGAGGAGAGGGAGAGAGAGAGAGAGAGAGGAGAGGAAAGAGAGAAGAGAGAGACAGAGACAGAGAGAGAGAGAGAGAGAGAGAGAAGGAGAAGGAGAGAGAGGAAATATAAAGAGGAGAGCGACAGAAACAAAGTCCCAAAAAAAAATAATAATATAAAATAAAAAGAATAAAAAAAAAATAAATAAACAAAACAAAGGAAGCTACAAGCATCTACCTCACATGGAGAAATCCTCCTCTTTGACAACCGCCCCCCCCCCCAGAAAAAAGGACAAAAGATTGAAAAAGTTGATCAAGGTATAGAAGATCGGAATTGAAAGCCTTACCTGCCGCGACGTATTAATCATCTTTAAGCTTCCTATCATCAACCTTTGAGACTTTATCGAATTGGGAAAGAGGGAGGGTGAAGGGGGGGGTAGATACAGGAGGCCCATAGTCGGGATCAGCGACCAAAAGAGAAGCCAAAGGCAACGCCCACTACCTTCAAAGCAAAGTCGTGTAAATGATGCTCAGAGGAACATGCAGGCAAAGCAATGCGTTTTGGGCCAAGCAGGTAATCAGACGAAAATGAAAAAGCAAGTAAAAAAGATATTATGATAACAATGAATATATAAAATTAAGAAAAATAAAAGTACATGAAGAAAAAACCTATCCAAGCATTATGAAATAGTGATAATATGACCAGTTCCTTACATATATATCTAATATATCCGTCTACTATCTATCTAATCTATCTATCTAAATCTATATAGAGAGGGTGAGAGAGGAGAGAGAGAGAGACGAGAGAAGAGATGAGAGAGGACGGGGAGGAGAGATGAAAAAGGAGAGAGAGAGAGAGAGAGGAGAGAAGAGAGAGAGACGAGAGAGAGAGAGAGGAGGAAGAGAGAGGAGAGAGAGAGAGAGAGAAGAGAGGAAGAGGATAGAAGAGAGACAGACCAGGGACAGACAGACGGAACAGACCAGGGACAGACAGGACAGATAGGAGAAAGAACAGAGGAGAAAAAAAAAATATTTAAAAGGAAAGACAAGAAAAAAAGAAAAAAAAAAAAGGGTATTTTCAGAACTAGATGGAAATGATGATAAAAAACTCAATTCCGTTCCATATAACAGGGAAGGAGCAAGGACGGCCCTCTAAACATATTTTAAGTCTCCTCGTTGAAGTTTGCGTTTTTAAGGACATTGACAAACAAGAGACTCATCAGCCCCATGGGCACTACTTGCCAAGAGATCAATGAGTATGAATTCTATAGGAGATAATCTCCATATCTACAGACTTGAAAGACTTTTCCTTCCAAGCCTTTGTATGAAAATGTAAAACGGACAAGTAAAAAAATATATATTTGGAAAGCCGTTTTAATTTTTTTAAGTGTAAATTAACCTACCTTTCGCTTTTTTTGTATATATATATTTTTCAATCGTCAGCCTTCAAAGACTTCAGCCTAATTATGTTGGTAAAACAAAAGAAAAAAAAAAACAAAAAAAAAAAGACAAGAACCATCCGACAAAAAAACAAAAGAACAAAAAAGACAACATAACCCACACCAAAAACACAAAAAAAACAAAAAGAAAAAAAAAAAAAAAAAAAAGACGAACGCATACCACACCTTCGCCCCTACCCATTAAGCCCCAACAGCCGATCGGCCAAGACAAACAATATAAACCAACGCATGATTCAACGCCCAGAATTACTTTTAAGCGCGACCCATTTATCATGCAACGACACCGCACACAACGCCACACCCCACGCCAGCACCCGCCCACGGCCTCTTCATGCCCCGCACCCGTCCCACAACCGACCTTTACCTATTCATTCTCTAGTCCTCCTCACTCCCCCTTTTCTTATAGACATCCCCCCATCTAATACTGTGTTTTAAAACAGCTTTTCCTCTTTTTTTATCTTAGAATATTCCCTACAATTCACGATATAAAGAGAGTCTCCACTACACGTTAATTAATCAGTAAATCGAAACATAAATTGAACAATCAAATAAACAAAACCACAAATCACCCCAACAAACGCGAAAAGACAAAACAACCCACGACGGAATCGCAAGACAAAAACCAACACCCCACAAAACAACAACCCCAAAACACCAAACACCCAAACCGCGACACCCACACACCCAAACACCTACACCACACCACCAAACCCACCCCCCACACCAAACCGCACCCAAAAAACCCCAACAAACACCCCCCCAAGAAAACAAGAAGAACAAAACCACCAGACACCAACCCAAACCCCAACAACAAACAAAGACCACAAAAAAACACAAACAACCCGCCCCACCCAAAGAACACCCCCACCAAAACCAAAAACGAAATCCAACAACAAAAAACCACACTACAAAAAAACAAACACCACCCACGCACCACAACCCCAAACAAAAAAAAAAACCACACACAGCACATGACAAACTCACGACCAACATACCAAACCAACCCCGCACCAACGCCGACACCACAACAACGCAGAAACACGAAACACCCAACACACCAACCACCAACAAGCCACCATCCCCCCCCGCGACACACCCAACACACAAAACAAGCCACACCAAAACCGAGCAAGCCGCCCACAACGACAACACCACAAAAGAAAACCCACACGACCACAACACCCTCGCCACCACCAAACACAAACCCGAACACCACGCCCCGCAAAGCCCCTAACGCCCCCCAAAAGGCCCGCACCCCCCCCCAAGACCCACCACAACAACAGCCACAAACACCCCCACCACACACCAACAACCAAACAACAAACCACCACCACGAAGAACCCACACACCAACCAAAACCCCAACCAACGACCCCACCCCCCGAACCCAGCCAACCCCCCCGCCAAAGCGCACACCTCACAAAAAACCAGAATAAAAGACCCCAACCCGACAGAACCCACGCAAAAAAAAAAAAAACAGAAACCCACCCAAAAAAAACCAAAAACAAATAACAACGAAAACCCACAAAAAACACCAACGCTCAACAACCAAAAACAAAAGAACAACAAAACAAACAACATAAACCAACAACAAAAACAACCCACAACAACCATAAAAACTAAACCAACACCAAAAAAAAAACCGAAAGAAAAAAAAAAAAACACCAAACAACAAAACACAACCCCCCCCCCCGCCCACCCCAACCCCACCACAAAACAACACACAAAAAACCAACCCAAAACAAGACCAAAGACACCAACGCACACCCCCACACCACCCCACCAAATACCGACGAGCCAGAAACACAGAGCCCACCCCACAAACCCAACAAACCACGCAAACCACACACAACCACGAAGCCAGAAAAAAACCACCACCAAAAAAAAAACCCCCAACACCGCAAAAAGCCCCACACACAACCACCCCCAAACCACCCCAACCATCCCACCCCAACCTACCCACCGGCAAACCACCAAAACCACCCAACAACCACCCAAAAACCACCACAACCCCACCCAAACCACCAGCCAAACCACCCCCAAAACCACCCCAAACCACGCAGCACAAACCACCCCAAACCCACCAGGCCAAACCACCCCCAAACCAACCCACAAAAACCACAACCAAACCCACACCAAACCTACCCCAACCACCACCAAAACCCACACACCCCAACCACAACAACGCCCCCATCACACACCAACCAACCCACGCCACCAGAGAGAAAACAAAAAGAAACAAACACCCAAAGAAAAAAACAAAAAAAGACGCACGCAAAAAAAAAAACAACCCACAAGCCACAAAAAAAAAAAACACCCACTAAAAACACCAAAAACAAAAAAACGACAAAACAACGATAAACAAAAAACAAAAAACCCCACAAAAAAAAATAAAACAAAAAAACCAAACAAAACAAAACAAGAAAAAACCAAAACCAAAACCCACACACACCAAACACCCCAAAACACACCCACCACCCACACACCCAAAAAAAAACAAAAACCAAACAAGACCAAAAAGACCCCACCACCACCCCCCCCCCCCCACCCCCCCCCCCCCCCCCCCCCCCCCCCCGCCCCCCGCCCCTCCCCGCCCACACCCCCCCCCCCCGCCCTACCCCGCCCCCCACCACCCCCCCCCCCCCCAAAACGCAAAAAAAACACAAAAAATAAGAGAGAAAAAAAAAAAGAAAAAACAAAATCAAAACCACCCCACACAACACAACAACAAACACCAACACACGACAGACAGAATCAACACCGCACGACAACACAACACAACAGAAAAAAAGAGAAAAAGAAGAAAGAAAAAAAGAAAGAAAGAAAAAAAAGAAAAAAAAAAAAAAAAAAAAAAAAACCAACCCCCCACCCCGACCCTCACCACCCCCGCCCCCCCCGCACACCCCGCACAAAACCCAACCGCCCCCCCCCACAGCAACAACGAACACCCACCAACGCACAACCGCAAGACCCCCCGCCACGCCGCCCCCCCCCCCCCGCCCCCGCCCCCCCCCCCCCCCGACCCCCCCGAGACCCCCCCCCCCCCCATCCCACCACCCCCCGGCCCCCACCCCCCGCCCCCACCACCCAAACCCACCCGACTCCCCGCGCCCCCACGCACCACATCCACCCCCCCCCCCCGCAACGACGAGCGACCCCGACTCGAGACGCGAGAGCGAGATGACAGGCACCAACGGACCGCGCCCTCCGGCCGACCCCCCCCTCGACACCGACCGGCGCGGCGCACTGGACGACCCCCCCCCCGACGCAGACCGACCACTCACCTGACCGACCCCCCCCTAACACCCCCCACCCCTCACCCCCCCAGCCAGACCACCCACCCGCCTGCTCACACGACCCGCCCAACCCTCAGCGGCGCGACCACCCCCAGAAACCTCGCCCGCTCACCCGAGCACCCCACCCACCAGGAGACGCACCCCCACCCCGAACCCCAACCCCAAACCCCCCGACCCCGCCCGACCAGCCACCCCAGGCCAAGACCACCGAGATGAACGCCCACCCCCACCCGAGAGAGAACCAACACCGCCACCCCCCCACCGCCCCGCCCCCCCCCCCACCCCCCACCCCCCATCCCCAAAACCCCCCCGCCCCCCCCCCACCACCCACCCCCCCGCACCCCCCCACCCAAGCGCACCGACCGCCAAAAACCCCCCCCACCAACCCCCCACAGAGCCACCACCCCACACCCACACCCCAACAAGAAGAATGAAACCCCCCCGAGAGCCACAAACAGCCGACGCGCAAACCACGCCCCCCACCCCCGACCCACACCCGCCAAACCACCACCAAAAAAACCCAAGACCCACCGCACCAACCGACGACAGAGGCACAAACCCCCCACCCCCCCCCCACCCAAGGGAGAACACCACACCACGAACCAAGAAAAACCCGCCCAAAAGACAAAAAAGAAAAAAAGGAGGAGGGAGAGAGGAAGAGAAGGGGACAGAGAGAGGAGGAGAGAGGGAGAGAGAGAGGAGAGAAGAAAAGAGATGAGAGAGAGAAGAGAGAGAGAAGAGAGAAGAGAGAGAGAGAGAGAGAGAGAGAGGAGAGAGAGAGAGAGGAGAGAGAGAGAGAGAGAGAGAGAGAAAGAGAGAGAGAGAAGCAGAGAGAGAGAGAGAGAAGGAGAGAGAGAGAGAGAGAGGAGAGAGAGAGGAGGAGGCGAGAGAGAGAAGAAGAAGAGAGAGAGAGAGAAAGAGAGGGGAGAGAGAGAAGAGAGAGAGAAGATGAGATGAGAGAGAGAGAGAGAGAGAGAGAGAGAGAGAGAGAGAGAGAGAGAGAGAGAGAGAGAGAGAAGAGAGAGAGAGAGAGAGAGACTGAGTGAGTGAAAAAGAGACAGAGAAAGGATATCAAGACATGAACCTCCTGACGAGTAAGACAACCAAATTCTTCCAAGGTTGCTTTCCGTCAATCAAGAATGCAAAACGAATCCACTTTGCTCCACTCGCTGATCCACCTCATCCACACATACTTGGCGTCGACACGTGTCACACATTTCTCTTAGTTTGTATACCAGTGAATTAATGCTTCGGTATGTTCTTACACACACATATGTATACATAGATACACAGATAAAGGTATGGCTACATACTCTGACTGATAGACACACCACACACACACACACACACACACACACACACACACACACACACACACACACACACAACACACACACACACACACACGGCACACAAACACGACGAGAGAGAGAGAGAGAGAGAGAGAGAGAGAGAGAGAGGAGAGAGAGAGAGAGAGAGAGAGAGAGAGAGAGAGAGAGAGAGAGAGAGAGAAATACAAACAAATATACGCAGAAATTACTCGGTAAATATCAATAGTGCTGTTGATGGATTCATTAATATCAGGTTTAGTGATCATAATATTTTGGATACCAATATCAGTGGAGATAAAAGCAAACTGTTCAGAATAATACTTTATAATTAAGAGCAGTCAGCATCACAATTATTTCTATATCTCCAGGCATTAACAGAAATATTTTGCACTCATGTCCATTTAAATGATAATAGCTTCTTTTAATCTACTGTGTTATTGCATTTTTTCTTTTTTTACTCAATAAATACAGGTAACACTAAAACAATGAAATTAAAGTAGATACGCTCATTACTGATATAGGATTCAAGATAACGATCAGGTAACTGCAGTGAAGCTTACTAAATCTCGTTTTCTTTTCCATTATTACCAGGTACGTGATGGCAAGGGGTGACTGAAATAAATTTATTGTTGGATGTCTTTTGTAATAGGCGTTCCCTGCATTTGGTGAATTGTAAAAGAAATCCCCGGATTTAGGACTTGCAACTGGAAATCAGTAATGGAAATGAATGTATTGTTTGTAAGAGCTGTAATGATCATATCATGACAAGGATGGTACTGATTGTGAAAATGATAGTGATGAATGGATACACTCACTACTACGAAAAGTAATAATAATAATGATATTGATATTGTTACTACTATTACCACTGCTACTACTGCTACTACTACTACTACTACTACCATGCCAATTGCCACTACTACCTCTACCTCTGCTACTGCTACAACCACTATTGCCACTATTACTATTGCTGCCGCTCCTACAGCAACAACAACAGCAACAGCTCCAACTTCTGCCATAGGTAGTAGTAGTAATAGTAATGATATTAACAGCAATGACAATAATGATGATGATAATAACAATAAGAAAAGGAATGAAAATAGCAATAACAATAATTGGTAAAACAGTAACTGAGTAAATAAAGCAAGGAGCTGAAGAAGAGCGCTAATGGTATTGATAATGCAGTTGATGATATTACCATAAGGATAGCAACAGAAAAATAAAGATAATCTAAATGAAAATTATAAACATAAAAATAATAATAATTAAAATTGGTAAGCGCTTATGACAGGAACAATAAAGAGCACAAACAATAATAAGTGATGAATGGATGATGATGGTGATGATGATGATGATGATGATGATGATGATGATGACGATGATGATGATGATGATGATGATGATGATGATGATGATGATGATGATGATGATGATGATGATGATGATGATGATGATGAGATGATGATGCGATGAATGATGACATGATGAATGATGATGATGATGATAAGGATAATGACTATGATGATAATAATAATAATAATGGTAAATACCTCAAATATTATTCTGCCTTTGCCAACTTCATAGCGCACTGCCTCTGAATTTCATTTTCTCTCCAGACTTCAGAAACATTTCAGAGGTTAAATCTTTCCAGAAAAATCATGACACTTTTTTTTTTTTTTTTTTTTTTTTTTTTTTTTTTAGATCTCATCACAAGAATTATCATATCTTACTTGCTGCATTATTTTCTGTAATGATTCTTAGCGTTGCTGTTGGAATGAATTCTTGTGTTGTATTTTCTGCTCCCTGAGTGATTATTATTATTATTATTATTATTATTATTATTATTATTATTATTATTATTATTATTATTATTGTTATTGTTGTTGTTGTTTTGTTGTTGTTGTTGTTGTGTGTTACTATTGTTATTGCAATTTTTAACATCCATTGTCTTTTGTTCTTTTGTTGTTCTTGTTATTATTATATTTCATCACTATCATTGTAATATCATTATTGTCAATAATATTTTTCTCTTATTATTTTTCTTCTTCTTATTATTATTCATTATTACCATTATTATTATTATTGCTATTATTATTATTATCATTATCCTTATTACTACTACTACCAATGTCATCATTATGAGCATTGTTATTATCAATATCATTAATGTTATTCACTTTCATTATCATTAATGTTATCATTTCATATATATTTATCCTTATCATTATTATTAATGTTATCATTATCATAAAACAATCATTACTATCGTTTTGTTATTGATCATTCATATTATCTCATCCATCTTCATTATCCTTATTATCCTG
>NW_020872648.1:188091-193091 GCF_003789085.1 Penaeus vannamei
TCATATTTTATTTTAATCATTATTATTATAATTATTATTATTATTTGTTATTATTTATTATTTTGTTATTATTATTATTATTATTATTATTATTATTATTATTATTATTATTATTATTATTTATTATTATTATTATTATTATTATTATTATTATTATTATTATTATTGTTGTTATTATTATTATTATTATTATTATTATTATTATTATTATTATTATCATTATTATTATTATTATTACTATTATCATTATTTTTATTATCTTTGATATCATCCTCATCATCAATGTTATTCATGCTCTTATTATCATTATCCTTTGTAGTAGCAGTAGTATTATCGCTGATATCATTATTACTACTATTAATGTTATTATCGTTATCATTATTTTGATGTCTTTATTATCTTTATTTTTTTCTATTTTCTATTTTTAACGATATCATTTCATTATATTCATTATCAATACAATATCTATCATTATCATTGTTATCATTATGATATCTTTGTTATCATTGTTATTTTTGTTGTTGCTGTAATTTTCATCAATAGTAAAAGTAGAAGTATCATGTATTGTTATTTTTATCATCATTAACTATATCAGCAATGACATTAGTATCATCACTCTCATAATCCCAGTTCACATTATCATTCACGTTACCATTATCGCTATCTTCATCACCACCACCATCATCACCACCGTTTTCATCCTTTTCTCTTTCAACTTCGAAAAACTTCACATTTTCCAAATCATTTTCTCCGTAATTTAGGTAAGTGTCCCATTAAATCCTCTTACCTCCTATTTTCTATTGATGTTCCTCTCTCCCTGATGATAACTTCCTCTTCCTCTTCCTCTTCCTGGGTCTATGTTCTTTTTTTTTTTTTGTTCTTCCTGTCTGTTACTGACGGGGCTGGAGAAGGTTGCTGTTCTTTCTGTTCGTCTGAGTTTGTTTGTTTTTATTTCTTGATAGATAGGTAGATAGATTAATAGATGGTATAGTAAAATGAAGTAGATGTAGATTGATTGGAGAATAGATTGATTTCTTTGCTATTTCTATTTTTTCAAGTGTTTATATATATATATATATATATATATATATATATATATATATATATATATATATATATATATATATATATATATATATATATATATATATATATATATTATATATATAATATTAATTCTAAGATATATTCTCTTCTAGAATTTAAAGTATTGAGTAGGATAAAGAAAAAAATCTATCCATAATGGTAATCATTCTATCGAGAGGGGGAGGCGGTTGAGGAGGAGAGAGAGAGAGAGAGAGAGAGAGAGAGAGAGAGAGAGAGAGAGAGAGAGAGAGAGAGAGAGAGAGAGAGAGAGAGAGAGAGAGAGAGAGAGAGAGCAAAATGCGGAAGAGAAGAAGAACACTCAAACACACACATACAAATAACTTTTCGACCCCAGCGCATTGCCGATACCGTGATGACAGTAACAAACATCTGCGTTTCACGATATACAACAATAAATTACAGTAATTACAATAAATTATAATTATAAATAATATAATTATAATTACAGTAAATTACAATAAATTACGATATACAGCAGGAATTCGCGATCAGGCAAGAGCTGGAAAAAGGTAGTAATTACATCGACAGCGAGAGACTTTTTGGTGAGAGTAAATGAGTGAAGACTGTTACGGTTGTTAATGGGACTGGGTTATGTTGAAAGGACGAGTGAGGTTGGTTTCGAGAGTAAATGTGAGGACCATTTTGGCTGTGGTCGAGGTATGAGGTAGTATGTGAATCTCTCTGTCTCTGTCTCTGTCTCTGTCTCTGTCTCTGTCTGTCTCTCTCTCTCTATTTCCCTTCCTCTTAACTTTCCGTATTCTCTCTCTTTCATATTATCCTTCTGTTCCTCTGTATTCTACCCCACCCTCTCTCTCTACTCTGGTCTTCTCTTTCTCCCCCTCCCCTCTCTCTCTCTCTCTCTCTCTCTATCTATCTACCTATCTATCTCTGTCTCTATCTCTCTTTCCCTTCCTTTCACATTCTCCTTCTTTACCTCTATATTTTACCCCACCCTTCCTTTAACTATTTCCTTTTCCTTCTCTCTCCAGCTCTTCTTAAGTGTAATGAAGTAAACAGGCCACAAGAGTAGAGAGTTCATGCTTCTGCGTTCATTTCCAGGTATCCTAACAAACTGCTAACCCCAAGAAACGTGTAAATACCACTGTAAGGTCCAATGAAATTAATAGTGAGTTGCTCCCTTACAATTCCAAGGGATTTATCCTATGAACTGAGGGTTTGACAGAAGAAATTCAGTGTTTTGTCAATTTTTGTTTTTTGTTTTGTTTTGCTTGTTTGTGTTTTTGTTTTTGTTTTGTTTTACCTTACCCGAGCATGCGGAGGAAGTATGTTGTGACGTATTCGTGACCTCATCCCCATACAGCGCGGCTCAAAAACTACCTAAACATCTCGCCAACCTTTACACAATTGCTATGGATTAAATCTTTGCACTACTTGAAAAATCTGAGGAAATCCGTACATAGTGAAACAGACGAATTCGAACGCAAAGAAGGGGTATATATAAGAATATCAAGACACCTTAGAAAAAATAATGAAAGAAGAAGAAGAAGAAGAAGGAGAAGAAATCAACAATCAACCTAGAATTCACACAAACGACTGGGAATTAAGCTCAACCAGTTAGGAGAGGAACACAAGCACCTCACAATAAAGCCCACAGCTGATGAGGCAGACGAAGAGACTCCAAGAACGCCTGGATTATCTGGCTGATCAAGGTCGTCGATGCTGCAGAAGGACCAGGAGAAAAATGCCAGGAGAAGTTTGGCAAGTTAACAAAGAACTTAAACCTCATGGCGACGTTTGGTCGTTTTTTAACTATCAATATATATATATATATATATATATATATATATATTATATATATATATATATATATATATATTATATATATATATATATATATATATATATATTTATTTTATTTTTTATTTTTTCTCTCTCTCTCTCTCTCTTTTTTCTTTTCTTTTATTTTCTTTTCTTTTCTTTTCTTTCTTATACACAACTTTGCACAAAGTCAAGAGAGATATCTGGGAAAGCAATGTTAATACATTAAAAGTTAAATTGTCCCAAGTGTTATGGAATCGTGCATAGTTCACGCAATTATGATATTGTATATGGAATTTCTATTCTATCTTCTATACCATCTTTAACGGAATTACTCGCCAAAATCAATGTAAAACAACGATAAATGAATAAGTAAAGGAATAAGAATATTGATAAACTAATTAACTAAAAAGAATAAAAAAGAAAATAGAAACAGCGCCTTTTGAAGAGAGTCGTATGTCTGTTTATTAAGCCATATAGGAAACATTTAATATCTTTAGCTAAATAAACATAATGAACACAGCATCCCTCCCTCCTCCACTCATTTCTTCCCCTTTCCCTCCCTCCCTTTCCCCTTTCCCTCCTACCTCCCCTTCCTCTTATCCCCTCCTCCCTTCCCTTACCCTTCCTCCTCCCTCACTTCCCTTCCCTTCTCCCTTTCTCCCCTTCCTCTCCCTCCTCTCCTTCCCTTTACCCTCCCTCCCTTCTCCTTCCTTTCCCTCCTTCCCTCCTCTCCTTCCTCCTCCCTCCTTCTCCTTCCTCTTCCCTCCCTCCCTCCTGCCTTTCCCCTTCCCCTTCACCTCCTCCCTCCTCCCTTCTCCCCTTCCCCTCCCTCCCTCCTCCCTTTCCCTTTTCCCTCCCTCTCTCCTCTTCCTTCCCCACCCTCATACGTAATTCGTAGAAGGTCCCGCCTCCTCTCTAAAAAATCAAACATCATTAGACTTGACACACCTGAAGGCTTAATATAAAATGGAAAGTACGCAGCTCACTTATTTTTGGACGCAATATCTCTCTTTTTCCTCCTTTTTCTTTTTATCTGTCTATCTGTCTGTCTATTTTTTTATCTGTCTTTCTGTCTATGTTTTATGTCTCTTTCTATTCTTTATGTCTTTCTGTCTAAAGGAAAATTATGGTGATGATGATGAAATTAATAATAATGATAATAATAATAATAATAATAATAATAATAATAAAAATACTGATAATAACAATAATAACAATAATAATAATAATAGCAATAATAGTAACAATAATAATATTGACGCTGCTGCTGATGATGAATATGATGAATATGATGAAGATAGAATGACAAAATAACAGAAAAACAATTATATGGATTATAATAAAGGACAATGATAATGATGAAAAGTATGATAATAATAACAATAGTAATGATAGTGATAATGAAGATGATGTAGTCATTGTTTCTTTTTGTTTCCGACATAAAAAGACCAAGAAAACAACAAGAATGCGACAGAGGACCAGAAAAAAAAAGAAAATGAGAGAAAAGAAAAGACAGAAAAGAAGAGAATTAAAAAGTTTAAAGAAAACAAAACTAAAAAAGGAATGGAAGAATAAAAGAAAGAAAATTGGAGAAAAGTTTAGCTGGCAGAAACTAAAATGAGAGAAAAGAAAAAGCAGAAAAGAAGAGCATGGAAAAGGTGAAAGAAAAAGAGAATAAAAAAGAAATGTAAGAATAAAAGAAAGAAAAGATGAAGAAAATATATATCTCCTCGCAATCTTTTTACGATGGCGGAGATTGAGTGAAGGAAGTGGGAGGGGGGGCGATAAAAGGAAGAAAAAGGGAATAAAAAGATCAAAACAAAGAAGCAAAAATGAAGAAAGAGAAGAGAAAAGAAGAAGGAAATCACATTCCGGTATCCTCCACATAATCTTTCCTAACTTTCAAGATGGTGGGGAGTGAAAGGAAGAAGGGGTAGGAAGAGGGGAAGGAGGAAGGAGAAAAAGAGAAAGAAGGGAAAGAAAGTGTTGCACACACACACACACACACACACACTCACACACACACACACACACACAACACACACACACACCACACACACACACACACACACATATATATATTATATATATATATATATATATATATATAT
>NW_020872648.1:198091-200591 GCF_003789085.1 Penaeus vannamei
CAAAAATGATGATAATAATAATGATAATGATAAAGATAATAATGCTAATAATAATAATGATCATAATAATGCTAATGACAATAATGATAATAATGATAATAATAATGATAATAACATTTTTAACAATAACAGTGATAATGATAACAATGATAATTATAATGAAAGTAACAATAATAATAATAATAATAACAATAATGATAAAGATGAAATAGATAATAATAATGATAATAGTAGTGATAATAAATATGAAGCCAATGATAATACGAGTAACGTAAATTAATACTAATGATATCAGTAATAATAATAATATTAGTAGCAACAACAACAACAACAATAATAATAGATAAATGATGATAATTAGAATAATAAAAATGAGAGCGATAATAATGACATTGATGATAACAATAATAACAATAACAATGGCTATGGCAATAATAACTAATGATAATAAATAAAATAATAATAATAATAATAATGAATAATAATAATAATAATAATAAATAATAAATAATAATAAGTAATAATAATAATAATATAATAATAATAATAATAATAATAATAATAATAATAATAATAATAATAATAATAATAATAATGATAATAATAACATTAACAACAATAACTAAAAAGCACTCAGAGAGCGCGATCGGATCACTGATACACTAAAGACATTCACACTTAAAGAATCATACCAACATCACCTTTTCCTAAATGCACAGGTAACTTCCATGCTTACCTGTCTCGCAATGCTAATGAATCCTTTTAAAAATCCCCGGATCCGGACAACCACTAAAATTTAATGGAATCTAAGCAGGGCCAAGACACGCTTCTGGAGTGAAATATGTTGGAAGGAATCTTTTCACGTCCCCCCAGTCCCCGGGGGTTCCCCGTCTTGTGCACCGCTTCCCTTTACCCTTCTTTCATTTCCCTTTTGCCCCCTCCCTTAATTACCACTTGCCTTTACTCTTCTTCCATATATGTGTATATATATGTATGTATATATATATAATATATATATATTATATATATATATATATATATATATATATATATATATATATATATATATATGTATATATATATATATATATATATATATATATATATATATATATATATATATATATATATATATATATATATATATATATATATATATATGTGTGTGTGAGTGTGTTTATATATATATATATATATATATATATATATATATATATATATATATAATATATATATATATATATATATATATAATATATATATATATATATATATATATATATATATATATATATATATATATATATGTGTGTGTGTGTGTGTGTGTGTGTGTGTGTGTGTGTGTGTGTGTGTGTGTGTGTGTGTGTGCGTATGTATAAATGTTATTTACCCATGTTTACATCAAACACTATGTAGTAAACCATGATAAAGATAACATTAATCAATGAGGATGATGCTACTGATAATCATAAGAATAACACTAATACTAATGATGATAAGAATAATGACAATAATGATAATGACAACAAAAACAACAAAACTACACTAATAACAGTAAAGTTAATAACAAAAATAATAATCTAAAAAATAGTGAGAAACGGCAACTGCCACGGCGGTGATTGAACCCTGGAGCACAAGGGTCGGAATCCAGTATCCTATGCACTGGACTGCCATCGTAGTTGCAATAATCTGGGGCGTAAATCTGCTATTTGAATACATTATTGCGAGGCAGGTACGGTAGCGCGCGTGCTTGTATGTGAGTGCGCTTGTGTATGTGTTTAATTATAATATTGATGAAAATTTCAAAATAATAGAAAGAATAATGAAAGTGATAAGGATGATAATTATAATTATTATTATCATAATAATGATAATGATAACAATAATGATAATACAAATAATGATGCTAATAGTACAGTAATAGTACTGCTAATGGTAATTGTGATAATAATGATAACAACGATAATAATGGTGATAGTAGAGCTAATGATAATGATAATGATATAAAATAATGATATATAATATAACAATGATGTTAGTAAAAAGGACGATGATAATGATTGTAGTAGTAGTAGTAATGATAATAATAATGCTAATGATAATAATAATAATCATAACGTTAATAGTAATAACACTAATGGTAATGGTAATATATATATTTTTTTATACTTTGAGTATTGAGGATGATAACAATAATAATAATAATGAATAATGATAGCAATAATGATAATAAAGATAATAATAATAATGATAATGATGATGAACGTAATGATAATTAAAATAACAATAGTAATAATGATAATGATAATAGTAAACATAATAATGTTGATGATCATCATAATGATATAAGTGGCCACAAAACTGTAAATAGACCAAGAATAACAAGAAAAACAGTAATAATAAGATGACGACGAAAAATAAAATAGATAATTAAATGAAAAACAATGATGATAATAAGAAGAAAACGAAAAATGAAGAAGAAAGAAAATCAGAAAAAAGG
>NW_020872648.1:205591-208091 GCF_003789085.1 Penaeus vannamei
GAATAATAAAGAGGAAAAAAGAAGAGAGATGACATAGCAAAATTTCTTAAAAGGGAATAGTGAGGAGGAGAAATCACCCCGAAAAAATGAGAGAGAGAGAGAGAGAGAGAGAGAGAGAGAGAGAGAGAGAGAGAGAGAGAGAGAGAGAGAGAGAGAGAGAGAGAGAGAGAGAGAGAGAGAGAGAGAGAGAGAGAGAGAGAGAGAGAGAGAAGAGAGAGAGAGAGAGAAAAAGATGGATAGATAGAGAAAGAGAGCGAGAGAGAGAGAGACTTAGAGAAAGCGAGAGAGAGAGAGAGAGAGAGAGAGAATCAGGGGACAGAGAGAGAGAGAGAGAGAGAGAGAGGAGAGAGAGAGAGAGAGAGAGAGAGAGAGAGAGAGAGAGAGAGAGAGAGAGAGAGAGAGAGAGAGAGAGAGAGAGAGGAGAGGGAGAGAAGAGAGAGAGAGAAGGACGAGAGAGAGAGAGAGAGAGAGAGAGAGAGAGAGAGAGAGAGAGAGAGAGGAAGATAGACAAAGAGAGATAAAAACAGAGAGAGAGAGAGTGGGGGAGAGAGAGAGAGAAGAAATAGACAAGGAGAGATAAAAACAGAGAGAGAGAGAGAAGAAATAGGCAAACAGAGATAAAAACAGAGAGAGAGAAGGAGAGAGAGAGAGAGAGAGAGAGAGAGAGAGAGAGAGAGAGAGAGAGAGAGAGAGAGAGAGAGAGAGAGAGAGAGAGAGCAGACGAAAACAGTGGGAACAAAGTAAGTCTCAAGATACGACAAATTTATCCCCTCCACCACAAAAAATATATATATTGATAATAGTAATAATAATAATAGCAATAATAACAATAGTAATGATAATAATGATGATAATAATAATCCACAAGCACTTAAAAACACAGTATCCTCGGTCCTTCTCCTTCCAAAGCGTCTGAAGGAGGAGAACCATCGCAAGTGACACTATCTCTGACACGCAGGATTATAAAAATGTCAAGAGTGTCAGAGGCGAGAAGAAATTGCTTCGTGAAAATAGCTGAGTACTTTTATCTGTCGCTCATCTATTTTGCATAAGAAACGGACAAACGGGACAGAGTTCGTTTTCTATTTGCATATCCGTAGAGAGAGGGAGAGGGGAAACTCTGGAAAATATTATTCCTTCTTTCGTATTTGGGAGAAGGTATGTTGCAGGTGATTTTTATCTTTTCTATTTTTAGAGAAGAAAGAAACGGACACGCAAAGAGATTCAGGCAGAAAAAGGAAAATGAGAGTAGACAGATATTGGGATTACAGACAGACATACATTAAAAGTACAGACAGAAAGACTAGAATCAAGAAGAAAAAAAACACACAATGATACAGGTAACGAGAGAATTATATAGACAAAGGCAGGGAGGCATAACAATGATGAGAAAAACACATACACACCAATACTTTGTCTAATCTACGCACTCCCTCTTAATTCTTCGTTTCCAAATTATTATTTTCTGATTTCATGAATAATTCTCTGCTGCGCAACTGTTTCTCAAAATCTATTTTCCGAGAAAGGATATCAATTTTTTTGGAAAATTAATGAAAACTTATTTTTTCGTTATAGAATGAAAAAAGATTGAAAAAATCTATTAAACTTTGAATAACGGATATCATATCAAAATATCAGATAAAAAACAACATAAACTTTAAACGTAAAAAGGAAATTCGCATCAAGAACATCAACAAAAACTAATCTTGATTTTATTATCCAATATTGTAGCGTCTGCTTTTACTACGGTTTTATAACAGAGAAAGAATGAATAACGATACAAATAAAAAAATGTTACGGCCGTATATATGCTGATATTCCCTTTGTAAAGATATGCTCAAGATAAGCAGTCAGCAGGAATCAGACACGTTTAACGGAGCTGACGTGTCATAGGCTGGGCAAGCAATATCGTACACTGCTGACAGCAGAGGCTCGACAAGGAAGCTGACACAAGAGGAGCTGACACTAAAGAATGACAGCGCTGAAATGTCATTGTAGTCGAGACTAATACTGTATATTGTTATTCCTGTTGTTGGTGTTGTTGTTGTTATCATCCTTATCCGCATCATTATTCATATTATCATTATTGTTGTTGTAATGAAACCAATGGTAACAGTGATGTTAATAAGGATAACAATCAAGGGATAATGATATTGATTATGTTGATAATAAAAATGATAATTATAATAATGGTGATAAGGAAAGTTATCTTTGTTATTGTTATTACCATTATTATTGTTATTGTTATCATGATGATGATCATCACAATAACAATATTGATAATTATTTAATATTTTTACTGTTATAAAATTCACTATTAGTTATTTTTGCACTTATTATACGTATTGCCATTATAATCATCATCACCATCAACATCACCATCATCATTGTCTTCATCTTCACCATAACAAACATTACGATTACACCACAATGATGACATTATCAACAAAGCCCTATCATTTTTTAATTAGTAATAATAGATAAATATGATGATAAATAG
>NW_020872648.1:215591-218091 GCF_003789085.1 Penaeus vannamei
AGGTTTGAGAACTTTCTTCTACTGTGAATACGAACGAAAGTTCAGAAATGATTCATATATTTGTTTTTGTATTTGAATATTTTTTATTTATATGATGCAAATAACCGGTTACGTTGCTCATATAAATCGTAGGAATCCACACATTATTAGTGTCGTATTTTGTTTCTCAGACTTTTCTTTTTTTTTTTTTTTTTTTTTTTTTACACTTGACGTCTAAGTTTCTCTAGCAGAGGGTAAGTATCTTTCGAATTCCATTTCTTCTGCTTACTATTATTGTCTAACTTTTTCTTTTTCTTTTTTTCTTCTTCTCCTCTTCTTCTTCTCCTTCTTCCTTTTCTTCTTCTTTGTCTTCTCCTCCTCCTCTTCTTCTTCTTCTCCTCCTCCTCTTCTTTTTTCCTTTTCTTATGCTTTCTTCTTTATCTTCATCTTCTCCTCTCCCCTTCTTTTTTTCTCTTTCTTCTTCTTCTTTCTCTTCTTCATCTTCATCATCTTCTCCTCCTCCTTCTCCTTTTTCTTTTTCTTCTTCTTTGTCTTCTTCATTTTCATCTTCTCCTCCTCCTATTCGTACTCCTCCTTCTCTTTTTCTTTTTCTTGTGCCTCTTTTCTTCTTCTCATTGACGTAAATAGTATCGTTAATAATTTCAATTCCTTCGTTCATATACATATATCTTTTTTAGTGTAGTATTCGGTGTAAATAAAAACGTAATAAATGTAGCTTTTAATAGTATTTCTCAATAATTCAAGGTATATTCTACCACTCAAACTAAAATTAAAATAAATAGATTATAAGAAAGGAATGTTTTAAGCAATATCCATTGAATATGAAATGCCCAGCAAATGTATGGNATATATTATATATATATATATATATATATATATATATATATATATATATTATATATATATATATATATATATATATAATATATATATTATATATATATATATAATATACATATATATTATATATTATATATATATTATATATATAATATATTATATAATTATATATATATATATATATATGTATATATATATATATATATATATATATATATATATATATATATATATATATATTATATATATATATATTATATATATATATTTAGATTAGATAGATATATATAGTTAGACAGATAAATAGATAGAAGATAGTTAGATGGATAGGAGATATATACACATATATCTATATTTCTATGTGAATGTGTTTTGTGTATGTATGTGTTTCATTTATAAATAATTTATATATATAAGGCGTGATAGTCGTCGTGTTTTTTTCCTGTGTTTGTGTCTGAATGTACGTATTTGTTTTTATGTATGTGTTTGTGCATTTTCTATTTTTTTTTTTTTTTTGTTGTGTGATGGTTATCGACTCTTTTTCTGTGTATGCTTTTGTTTGTAATCGTAGGTTCGCATTCGGGAAAAGCATAAAGATGAAAGTCATCATAGGAAGAAAAAGACATTAGGAACTTAAAAATCCTTCACCAGGGACCTTCTTGTTTTAAATTGCTTTATGACTGAAATTAAAATCGACACAAATTCACATACATTTTGTGGTCCAGAAAGGAAATTAGAAGAAGGTGGATTGTGAACATTTATATACTAGGTAATTAGTTTTATTCATTTCGTCTTTTCAGCTCTTCCCCTTGGAATTTGTGAGTATCTCACTTTTTTCTATTTAACGGGTATACTTACAGTTATGCAATGGGTTCTCATGAAAGGGAAATCCTGCGCTCATGCCCATTGATAGATTCCTGTTTGTGCTCGTTTCACATTATATACTCTAAGCAGCACTGATACTTAATATATATTAATATATATATATATATATATATATATATATATATATTATTATATATATATCACACACACACACACACACACACACACACACACACACACACACACACACACACACACACACACACACACACACACACACACACACACAACACACAGTGTATATATATAATATATATATATATTATATATATATATATATATATATATATATATACATATACATAATTATATATATATATATATATATATATATATATATATATAATATATATATTATATATATGTATGTATATACATATGTATGTTTGTGTGTGTATGTGTGTACATGTTTATGTGCACATAAATCGGTAATCACACAGTTATTGAAGTAAAAGCATTACACTATATCTAAATATCACTAACTTATATATCCCTTGTTCACTAAAATACTTCATCTAAACCTCTAGTTATACCCTGAATACTAATGTTCATAACGAAAGGTTCAACGTCCAGAAAAACAGCTCTCTACAGAAAACACGAAACCTTTTATAAAACAGTTCAGAACTTCCTATTCCTCTGCCTTAAAACAAATTCACCCGGAAGTATAATGAAACACGCACGAGGAAGGTGTAGAAAAACACTCCCTTTCATAATAAGCTTCAAAGGAAATAAAATGCTTGGCCATAATAAGCTGAGACGATGAATAGGTTCGAAA
>NW_020872648.1:223091-225591 GCF_003789085.1 Penaeus vannamei
AATTTTCTTTAGAACTACAGCGGCTTTCGGGGAAATGTTCTAAAGTCGGTAAATTAGCTTATTAAAAAATGCATTTCCGTATTTGCAGTACATTATTTGCCGTGGACGTTTTGCCAATTGTATTTCCTTCAATTAATTCTGAGTTTGTTTATCCAAAGACGTATTCAGTGCGCGATATTGCAAGTGATGGGGTCGTTATATTGTGAAAATATCGCCTTTAAAGAGTCTAATATTCTCCAACTTTGCAACGGCAAACAACTTCATGGTTGCAAGCATAAGAATGCTCTGCAACTAAAAACACTGTTGTTGTGATTTAATATTCGCTCAAACAAAACACTGCATTACCTCAAAAATTCCTTGCCTTCATGAAGCACAAAGTTCCATTTCTTTTAGATGGTCACGTCTCATGTATGTGTGTGTGTGTGTGTTGTGTTGTGTGTGTGTTGTGTGTGTGTGGTGTGGTGTGTGTGTGTGTGTGTGTGTGTGTGTGTGTGTGTGTGTGTGTGTGTGTGTGTGTGTGTGTGTGTGTGTTGTAAGCTTCCCAAAAGCCTTGCCTAGTTATTTAAACACACAATGAACTGAACTCAGGGGACGCTATATTTAGATTATCGTATATCTTTTGCAATGATATATATTTCTGGTACACAAAACCTTGGGAGCTTGTTTCTGTTGATTATATTGAGGACTAGTTTCATTTACATTGCTGTCAACACATTCTTTCTAACTTTATAATGTGATCTCTTGTTCTTTCATTGGAAATTACAAATTCCTCAGTGTCTGGACTCTCTGATCTTGAGATATATTTGCTGAGGACATTCATGCCTCTCCTTTTTTATTAACGAAAGTTAATTCTTCTTCTCTTTAGCCTTCGTTCGTAATTTAATTTCTTTAAGATTGGCGCCCATCTAGTAGTGGGCGGTCGTTAGAATTCATCCCTCTTTCCTGTTGGTGATTTCTTAACACTGCAGCGTATTCTTCAGTAGACTTTATTGTAATGTTGATTTCGTGTACCGTATCTTCGTCTCCATACACGGATTCCCTCTTCGAGACTGCGATAAATGGCATCATTTGGTGAGCTTTAGGATTTCTGCGAGTATATACATTTTCATTTATTCCTATTAACAATTCTTACGAGGTCTGTAGCTCTTCCTTACACAAAATACAGGAGTTATATATATGCATTTATTTATTTTTATTTATTTTTATTATTTTTTTTTTTTTTGCATCTGTTGGAGTTGAATTGCATTTTTTAAATATTTTCGTTTGTTATTATTCTTAATGTATCTATCATCTGCGAAAAGAAGCTTTTGATCCTAGATCGTTGACGAAAGGAATGGACATAACTGGTTACTAGACTGAGGCTTATGGTACTCGGCTATGTCCATGTCTTCCAGAAGTATTTTCCTTTGATTTCAATACTCATTTGCCTTTCATATTAAAAACACATCGTCCATTAGATTTTTTTTTTTTTCTGTAACTCCACTTGAGTTTTGCAGTATTAATCTGTTGTGTAACTTTTTCTTCTCGAATATCTTTGGAAAAACTGAACTTTAAACTGCTGTGCAATCTACTCAACCGTTGCTGCAATAGTTTAACACCTCTGTAATGGAAGAGATCAGCGGCGCAGGATTCACGCCAATGTGTGTGTGTGTGTGTGTGTGCGCGCGCGTGTGTGTGTCTGTGTCTGTGTGTGTCTGTGCGCGAGTATGTGTGCGTGCAAGTGTATGTGTGTGTTTGGGCTGGTGTGTTTGTTTGCTTGTGTGTGTGTGTGTGTATGTGTGCGTGCGTGGGAGATGCTGTGCACATCTCCAAATGAACTTATGTCTAGTTAAGCGAACATATATCTGTACGGAGATATCCACAGCTACGTATCTCCGTGTACGTGCGGGTGTGTAGAACCATACGTATATGTTTGTACCTATGTGTCTGTCCCCATGTGCGTGTGTGTATCTTTCCACGCCACGAGGCACTCTATCCTCACTCCCGCATATATATATCCACCCGGCAAAGTAATCCGGTCTTTACTCTCCGTTTTAGGTCGACGGCCGGAGTAGGGACGATGCCGTAATCGACCCATCTGACCTTAAATGCTCGGACGTTATTCGTGTCACGCCAAATGGAACGTTTTATCCTTAAGAGCAAACGTTTTATATATGTCACTGTTTCCTGGCGGTAAACACTACTGAAGATTTGTGCCTTTTCGTCTTTATATTATTTCTCCATCTTTTTGATCTCTCTTTCCTCTCTCTGTCTATCTTTCTTGATAAGTAACTATAAATAAGAAAAATGAGAAGATTAAGAAAGTAAGTAAGAACAGGAGAGAGAAGTTGGACTAACAGGGAAAATAGCATATAATATCAAGTGCGCGAACGAAGACAGATACACTTAAAAAAGGTGACATTTAAGAACGTGATAAGATAGAAGGACTCTATGGAAACGTTAGATAGATACATATATGTGCACTCACACACAAACACACACACACACATACGCATACACA
>NW_020872648.1:253091-263091 GCF_003789085.1 Penaeus vannamei
TCTTTCCCCCTTTTCCTCTTGCTCCGCCTCCCCGCTTGATTCATCATCCCCAGTTCTCTCTCTCTCTCCTCCCACTTTTATCGCTGTCTTCCACCTCCAATCCTTTCGCGTTCCTTCCTGTTCACTTTCCCTCGCCCCTTCACGGCGACCGATGTTTTCCCCTCGTCCTCTTCCCCTTCGTGTTTCCTTTCTTTTGGTGGGTCGTTTCTCTTTCTCTGTCTGTCTGTCTCTTCTGTCTGTCGTCTGTTTTCTTCTGTTCTGTCTGTCTCTCTTTCTCTCTCTTCTCTCTCTCTCTCTTCTATTTCAAATTAATAATGTTGCTGTTATTTCTCTTATCATTCTTATTATCATTATCATATTTGAATTATCATATCATTATCTCTGATTATCATTATCATCATTCAGATTATGATATCATTATTATTGATTATCATTATCATTTCTTATATCATTTATCATCATTTCTATTATTTCATTATCGTTATCATTACTATCACCATTATCGTTTTTGTGTATTCTTGTTTCCTTTCTTTTGGTGGGGTGTTTCTCTCTCTGTCTGTCTGTCTTCTCTTCTGTTTGTCTGTTCTGTTTGTCTGTCTGTCTGTCTGTCTTCTCTTTCTCTCTCTCTCTCTCTCTCTCTCTCTCTCTCTCTCTCTCTCTCTCTCTCTCCTCTCTCTCTCTCTCTCTCTCTCTCTCTCTCTCCTCTCTCTCTCTCTACTTCTCTATTCAATGAATAATGTTGCTGTTATTATCATCATTATCATTCTTATTATCATTATCATTATTATGATTATCATTATCATCTATCTGATTATCATTATCATCATTCAGATTATGATTATCATTATTATGATTATCATTATCATTATCTATATCATTATCATCATTCATATTATCATCATTATCGTTATCATTACTATCACCATTATCGTTTTTGTTATTCTTATCATCTTTATCATTATCAATATCATCATTTTTATCATTATTATTATTGTTGTTATCATCATCATAATCCTTTTTTATTAGTGTTTCATTTTTTATTATTGTTATTATTCTTTTCATTATCATGATCATGGTATCATCACCATTATCATCATTACAACATTCATTATCGTTGCAATTATTGTTATCATTATTTGCATCATAATCATCACCAACATAATCTTTATTAGTCATAACATTTTGTCCGAGTTGCTACGATTATCATAACAATAATAGCAATGATAATATAATAATGATGATAATAATATAATAGTAATAATTAATACTGATAATGATAATAATAATAATTGATGATAATGATAATAATAATAATAATAATAATTAATAATAATAATAATAATAATAATAATAATAATAATAATAATAATAATAATAATAATAATAATAATAATAATAATAATAATAATAATAATAATAATAATAATATATAATAATAATAAATAATAATTAATAATAATAATTATAACATATAATAAAATAATAATAATAATATGATAATAATAATAATATAATAATCAATAATAATAATAATAATTAATATATAATAATAATAATAATAATAATAATAATAATAATAATAATAATAATAATAATAATAATAATAATAATAATTAATATAATTAATAATGATAATGATAATATTAATATTAATAATAAGATAATTATTTTTGTAGAGTCATTATTACTCTTTTCGTTATATCTATCGCCCTCTTTGCTTCTTTTTTTCTTTTCTTTTCTTCCTATTTTCTCCTACTCCCCCTCCTTCTTCCCGTCCTATCACTTCTCTTCCTCCTTTTCATTTCGACTTTTTTCATTTTATCTCTATTCTTCTGCTTGATAAATTTTTCTTCTTTTGTCTCTTCTTTTTTTGTTCCTTTTTAGTATTTTTCTTCTATGTTTAGGGGTTTCCTTCCCTCTCTTTCCCTCTACTCTTCATTCCCTTTTGCCTTTCCCTCTTTTTCTTACCCCTTCCTTTACCGCCTTTTTCCCGTGTTTCTTAATTTCTTTTCCTCTGCCATATTCTCACTTTTTTTTTTTTTTGGGGGGGGGGGTCTCTTCCTTTCCCTATTTTATTTTTCTCTCTCTCTGTTCCTTCTTATCCTTCTCCACTCTCTTATTCCCTCTCCTTGCCCTTAACCTTTCTCTCACTCTCTTTCTTTCCTATTTTTCTTTTTTTCTTTCTTTGTCCTCCTCCCTCTTTCGTCCTTTTCTACTATCTTTTTCCCCTCATTTTTCCCTCGTTTTTTTCTTCCACTGTCCCTCTTCCTTTCCTTCCCGGAAGACCTTCTTAGACAATGTACTTGCTGATTCCTTGGCATTCAGCATCTCGTTAGCACCCCCCCCTCTCATTATCCTCCCCCCTCCCTCCCTCTCCTGGGTCCAACTTGTACTAATGCATGTCCCTGATTTTTGTTGTTGTTATTGTTGCTGTTGTTGTTGTTGTTGTTGTTGTTGTTTTGTGATATACTTTTTTTTCTTTCTTTCTTTTAATTGCTTGCTTATTCGTTTATCTGTTTAATCATCTATTCAGTTTTTTAACTATTCTTTTAGTTTTGTATCTATTTATCAATTTCATTTCTTCTTATTATTAACATTATCATCATTATCACTATCATTATTATTATTATCATTACTATTATAATTATCATTATTATCATAACTATTATTGGTTATCATTATCATTACTATTATAATTGTCATTATTATCCATTTTTTATTATTATTATCATTATCATTATTGTTATCATTATTATCGCTATATTATCATCATCATTATTGCTATTATTATTGTCATTATTGTTATCATCATTATTACGATTATTATTATTAGTAGTAGTAGTAGTAACATAATTATTGCATATTCATGTCAAAGTAGTTTATTTCATTATTTCTTATCTGCTGCTAAATGTTTCTATCTCTTCTCCTTTTTTCCTTTCTTACTCCATTTCCTCTTCTGGTCCATTATTATCCCCTTCCTCTCCATCTTCCTTTCCCCCCCCCCCTCCTTCTCCCCTCTTCTGATGCTTCCCTCTTCTTTCCCTTTTGCCTTCCGGTCTCCATATTCTTCCTCCCTTCTCCCCACCTCCTTTCCCTCTTTTTCTCTACGTCTGCTTCTTTTCCTCCCTAACTTCAGCTCCCATCCACTTCCCAACTTCCCTCCTCTGTCTGCCTTTCCATTTTTTTTTCTTTCTTGTCCCCTCTTTCCCTCCCTCCGCTCTCTTTTTTCCCTCTCTCCCTCTCTCCTTCTTCTCCATTTTCCTTTTCGCTCATATCCACCATAATCCTTTCCCTCTCCCTGCTTCCTCCTTTCGCATCTTTCCCCGTTTCGTTCCCTCCATCTCCCTTTCCTCTCGTCTCCTTCCTCTTCTCCTCCCTTCCATCTCCCTTTCCCTTTCTCCTTACATCGCCCTTCTTTCTCTGTTCGTTCTCTCTCTCCCTCCGCCTTCTTTCTTTCCCTTTTCCTCTTTCCTCCTTCTATTCCCTCCACTTTTCCCTTCTCCCTTACTTCCCTTCCTTCCCTCCGTTCCCTCCACTTCCTTTTCCCTTTTTCCTTCCATCTCCCTCCTTTCCCTATTTGTTCCCTCTATCTCCCTTCACCTTCTTCCCTTTGCTCTCCCTCCTTCCTCCTTCTACTCCCTCCACATTTCTCCTTCCTCCTTCCATTCCCTCCACCTTCTATTCCTTCCACTTTCCTCCTTCCGTCCCCTCTACCTCCCTCCTCTCTCCTTCCATTCCCTCCCCCATCCTTTCCCTCTTCCCCCCTTCCGTTTCCCTCCCTCCCTCCTCTCTCCTTCCATTCCCTCCGCCTTCTTTCCCTCTTCCCCCCTTTCCGTTCCTCCACTTCCCCTCCCTCCCTCCCCCTTCCTTTCCCTCTTCCCTCCTTCCGTTCCTCCACCCTCCCCTCCCCTCCATCTCCCTTTCCCTTCATCTCCCACCGGAAAACCTTTGTAGTCGGACAGCCCACTAGCATGCGTCCTCCTGATTCCTACACAGTCAGTCTCTCCCTCTCTCGTTAGGCTCCCCTCTCCCCTCCCCCCCCCCCTCTCTCTCTCCCTTTCCCCTATATCCTTATACCCCTCTTACTTCTCCTCCTCCCCTTACCCCCTCCCACTCCTCCTCTATCCCCCTCCCACTACCCCCTAACCCCACCCCCCTCTACTCCCTCTGCTGGTGTGTGCTCTGCCTGTTTACGGTGATTGGCGGGAGCTACGTTCGGGGGGGAGGGAAGGTAGGGGGGGGGAAGGAGGGGAAAGAGAGGGAAGCGGTTAGTTTTATTTCTGTCACTCTTCCGTATTCCTCTGCCTTTTGTTTTCTTCTTCTCCCTTTCCTCTCTCTCTCCCTTTCTCTTATTTTCGTATTGTTGGTGAGTATGTGTGTTTGTTTGTTTTGTATCTGTGTGTGTTTGTGTATGTTTGTGTGAGTTTGCGTGTGTGTGTGTGTGCGTGCAGGTACTCATGTATGCGTATATATGTGTGTGAGCATATGCGTATGTAAGTATGTACGTATGTGTGTGTGAATTTATTCTGGCGACACAAACACACACACAAGCTATAGAAAGAGATACAAAGAAATTCTTTCTGGTATATGGATCCCATACATGTTTACGGATTTTTTTTTTATTGTAATAAAAAGATAGAAGAGAAATCTACAAAAGACTATATGGGTGATAGACGAGAAATCTACATGAGCGATAAAATTTTGGTTCGATTGATTATCGTAATCCATCACTGAAAAAAAAAAAATATTATTCCTCCCTGTCATGCATCGCTTTTTTCTTTTTCTTTTTACTTTTTTCTTATTTTCTCTTTTTGCGTTTTTTTTTTCTTATTTTCATTTTTATTTTTTCTCTCTTTTGCGTTTCTGTTTTTTTTTCTTATTTATTTTTCTGTTTTTCTCGTTTTTGCATTTTTTTTTTTCGTATTCTTTTTTTTTCTTGTCTTTTTGTTTTTTTCATTTTTTGCGTATTTTATTTTTCTTTTTTTCTCTCTCTTTTTTGCGTTTTTTTTTCATTTTTTCTTATTTTATTTTTTTAAAAATCTTTTTGGATTTTTTTCTCTCTTTTTTGCGTTGTTCCTTATTTTATTTTTTTTTCTCTCTCTCTTTTTATACCCTGTTTTATCTTTATTTTTATTTTTCGTCACGAGTGTGAAACCGCGTCTTGTCTCCCATGATTCCCCGCTGATAGGTCGGTCATGGTCCGCGATACAATTCTAGATTTTCTTTTTTTCTTTTATTCTCTCTCTCTCTCTTTCTCTCTCTCTTCTCTCTCTCTATCTATCTTTTTTTTCTCTCTCTCTCTGTCTCTCTCTGTCTGTCTGTCTGTCTCTGTCTCTCTGTCTCTCTCTCTCTTTCTCTGTCTTTCTCTCTCTCCACATATTTTTTTTTTTTTTTTTTTTTTTTACTTTTCACTGTTACGCTAAACACTATGTCTTGCTGTATTTATTTCCTTCTTTCTTTACTTTTTATATTTCTTTCATTTTTCTCCTATTCTTCCTTCCCTTTATCATGTATCATTTATTCATTTTCGGCTTCTCTCCAAGGCCTCTTATGCCTGCATCCTGTTCCTGGACGATGATTATGCTTGGCAGTGCTTGCGAGCTGTCGAGAGGATGAAGAAGGCAATACATCACGAATTCTCGCATTTTATAGCATCCTTTCCTATATAATAAAGTAGTCTACAATTAATCCTATCCTAATTTTCTAATTATGTGAAGATACAATTATCCAAAGTATTTAATTAACATAATTATTATTTTTTTTTAGGTAAGTCCAGGGTTAATTGCTCCAAAAATATGGCCACTGAACCTGCGTTTCCTGTTTACTATGAAAACGAGTTCAAAGCCCTGTGAACGAAAGGACGATTACCTGCAACGTCATTTTCACTGCAGAGAGAGAGAGAGAGAGAGAGAGAGAGAGAGAGAGAGAGAGAGAGAGAGAGAGAGAGAGAGAGAGAGAGAGAGAGAGAGAGAGAGAGAGAGAGAGAGAGAGAGAGAGAGAGAGAGAGAAACAGAGAAAGAGATAAAGATATCTATCTATATCTCTTTGCCTGTTTGTCTGTATGTAAATAGATAGATTGAAGAAGTGAGAGAGAAAGCCATACTGACAGAGAGAGAAAGAGACCGAGGCTGAGTGAGAGAAACAGGCAGGCAGACAAACAGAGTTAAGACAAACACACAGATATATAGACATACAGAAAAAGAAAGAAAGAAAGAAAAAATATAAACACAGAGATCTAGAGAAACAGATAGAAAAAGAAAGAAAGAAAGAAAAAATAATAGGCAGTCGTCGCTTTAGAGAATCATGCAACCATAGAGCAACTTCATCCTTAATATCCTGAATGCAAAAGCGGACACAGATCGCCGTAACGAACAAGCAAATCGGGGCAGCTGTAAAGGGGAATGAAAACACGAAATTATTTTTTTCATTTTCTCTTTCTCTCTCTCTCTCTCTCTCTCTCTCTCTTTAAGGCAATCAGGGCGCTTTTTCGCTCGAACACCCACGTCGCCCTTGTCGTCGCTCCCCTCATCATCAAGAGGGGAAGGGAGAGGAGAAAGGAGGGGACGAAGAGGGAGGAGGAAGGAGGGGGGGAAAGGAGAGAAAGGAGGGAAAGGGGAAGGTGGAGGAAGGGAGAGGGGAAGGGAAATGGACGAAGAGGAAGGGGGAAGGGGGAAAAGGGGAGAAGGGAGGGGGAAAGGGGAAGTGGAGTAAGGCAGAAACGGAGAGGGGAAGTGAAAGGGACGAGAGGGAGGGGAGGAAAGAAGGGAAAAAAGGGAGATGGGAAGAGGAAAGGGGAAGAAGAGGAAGGGAGAAATGGGGGAAAAGAGTGGGTGGTGGGAAAAGAGGGAGAAGTAGAAGGAGGTAGAGGAAGAGGGAGGCAGAGAGGGGGCGGGGTAAAGTAGAAAAGGAAAAAGGGGCATAGGAAGAGACGAAGGAAAATGGAAAAAGGGAGAAGGGATTAGGAGGAAATGAGGAGAAGGAGGAGAGGGGAAAAAGGAGGAGGATGGAAGGAAGGGGGAAAAGAGAGAAAAACAGATAAGGAACCGGGAAACGGGGAGAAGGAGGAGAGGGGAAAGAGGGAGAAGGAGGAAAGGGGAAAAAGAAAGAAAAGGGGAAAGAAGAAGAATGGAAGAAAAGGGGAGAAGGGAGAGAGAGGAAAGAAAGAGGAGGATGGGGGAAGAGGGAGAAGATGAGTTGAAGGAAAAGTGGGGAAGAGAGAGCCAAAGAGAGGCACGGTAAAAAAAGAGAAAGAAATAGAAAGGCAAAGAGAGAAAGGAGAAGAAAAAAAAAGAGGAAGGGGGAAGGGTTGGAGAAAAAGGATGGGGGGGAGGAGGGAGAGGGAAGGAAAAGGAACCTGAGGGAAAAAAAGGAAGGGGAAGAAAATAGATAAAACACGGGACCTTTCTAGATATAAATCTCTATATAATTCTTTGTTTTGACCCTAAATCCTCCACATTGTTCTCTGGAATAACACGTAGAGTTTCTGTTCATTAGGTGTCCATTCCAAGTCAGTTCCTGTATTAGACTCTCCCCCAAGGTCCATTCTCCACAGGGCGGGCAGAAGCCATTGTGTGTCTGTGCTCCTGTTCGCTTGCATGTGTTCGTGCATTTGCAATTAAATAGCCTGATAGATAGCTCTCGGCTTGTTGCATTGGTTTAGGCCGATCTGCAAGTTGGGAGACCTTGCAATCTGTCACATCCTGCACGCTGCAATATCACCTCTAAATAGGGACACAATCTGTGTTAACCCGATTTCAACTTCACGTTCAATCCTCTATTATCTCACGTATCAAACCTATTCCTAACACCAGAATAAATTTTATCCAGTGTCTAGGAGCCCCCGGATGTAGGTCACGTCTGGCTCGTCTTAATATAGACTTCTGCTTGTGCTAAATCACTAATTCGTCTTCGATCTCCTGAGGCGACAAGACGAATGACCGTCTCTCTCTCCAGCTGGCCATCTGTCCTCGCTTGTATTCAGTCCGCCACTGTCTGCTTCTCCTCCTTGTCCACCTGCTCCTTTATGCCTCCCTCCTGCTGCTGTTATTGCTATTGCTGCTCTGCTACTGCTTCTGTTTTTACTCCTGCTGATGTTATAACTCTTGCTTCTGTTTTTTTATTTCTTCTAATGTTATACCTCTTGCTTCTGTTTTTTATTTATTTTTTTCTTCTAATGTTATGTTATAACTCTTGCTTCTGTCTAATGTTATACTCTTTGCTTTTTTTATTTCTTTTATTCTTCTAATGTTATACCTCTTGCTTTCTTTTTATTTCTTCTAATGTTATACCTCTTTCTTCTGTTTTTGCTCCTGCCAATGTTATAACTCTCGCTTCAGTTTTTACTCCAGCCAATGTTATAATTCCTGCTCCTGTTCTTACTATTGTTGTTATATTATTACAGCTGCTTCTCCTATTACTTCTACTTCTGTTATTAATCCTGCTGCTCTGTTACTGCCCCTGCTTCTGATTCTGCAGTATTATCATCACTGTAATATCACTACCATTCTTACGTTTTTTTATACACTTCCTAAGGGTTCATCTCCTGCTATTTCCCCCGTTCTGTTTTTCATCCCGGCTTCCTCATTGTCACGATTACGTCTATTACCTCTTCCTCGTTCGTAGTTTATAGCTTATCATCATAAGCTAGATTATCTTCCATTCTCGTTCCCTGTTTTCGTCCTCCTCCTTTCTCTTGCGTCTCCTTTCCATCCTTCTCTCTCTCTCTCTCTTTCTCTCTCTCTCTCTCTCTCTCTCTCTCTCTCTGTTCCTACCGAACTTTCCTCCACCCGAGCCACTTTTGCTTCAAAAATATTTCTTTTCATTCGTTTATTTAACTTACTTCTCTTACTCTTCGATCCTTTTTTACTTACTCGAGTGTCATTCTCCTGTGCTGTGTCCTACTTCATTCTTTATCTTTCTTTCTCTCTTTTCGTCTTATTGTTTTTATCTTCTTATTTTGTTTTATTCCTTCTTCACCTACTGCTTCTTCTTTTCTTTCTTATTCCTTCTAATTTTCCTTTTTTTCTACGTCCTTCCTCGCTATCGCTCCCACCTCTTCCTTCTCCTCCTCTTCCTCTTCCTTTCCTCTCATTCCTTCCAAGCAGACAGAGGATGCAGAGTATATAGCTTACTGTACCTCCTCTCACCTAAGCTCCCTCCTCCTCCTCCCTCCCCTTCCCCATCAGCCAGAGAAACCCCACCCTCTCCTACCCTAATCCCTCTCCCATTCCCTAAACCCTCCTACCATTTCCTCCGTCCCTCCCCCAGCTATCAGCCATAGAACCCCACTCCCCCCCCCCTCCGCCCACCAACAGCACAGAGAAGCTAGCATTCCATATCTCTCCTCCACCTTTTCTCCCTCCTCCCTTTCATCAGCCAGAGAAACTTCCACGCCCTCCCTACCCTAACACCTCTCCTCCCCCCTCCCCCTCCCCCCTTTCCCTCCTCTCCTAGTTCTCCCACATTTCCATCCACCCCCCCCCCTCCCCTCCCGCCATCTTCTGGGAGAACCAGCCTCCCGAAAACGAGACTCACTCATCTCCCACATCCCTCTCATGCTCTAATCTCCCCTTCCTCCTTCCCCATCCCCCATCCCTCTTTCCCTATCCCCTCATCCTCCTCTTCCATCCCTCTTCCCTCACCCTTCTCTTTCTCCTTCCACCCCCCATACCCTCCCCCCCATCAGCCAGAGAACCCCCTCCCCCCTCCTCTTCCCCTAGCCATAAGCCGGAGAACCCCCTCCCATCCCCCTTCCCCCCACCATCAGCCAGAGAACCCCCTCCCCTCCCCCTTCCCCCACCATCAGCCAGAGAACACCCCCTCCCCCTCCCCCTCCCCCCCATCAGCCAAAGAAACCCCCCTATCCCCTCCTCTTCCCCCCACCATAAGCCGGGACCCCCTTTCCCTTCCCCTTCCCCCCACCATCAGCAGAGAACCCCCTCCCCCTCCCCTTCCCCCACCATCAGCCAGAGAACCCCCTCCCCCCCCCCTCGCCCCCATC